>RCUC01158663.1:0-42099 GCA_003697995.1 Taxidea taxus jeffersonii
TTTGTTATTTTTAAGCCATTAACTTTCGAGATAACTTGCCACTCATTCAACAAAAGAGAACTGATAAACGACTCAAACATTTTATTACTTCAACCAACAAAATCGACGTTTGTTTTCCATCAGTAGTGAGGGATGTGTACCAATGACGCAAAGCAATTCAGAATATAACCGGTATTTGAAATGACGTAAAAGTCACTTAGGAGGGAAAAGATCATAATTGCTTCATCCTGTTCCTCCAGGCTTTGTTAGAAAGCAGAAAGCATTGATCTTTCATTATCACCAAATAGGGGATTTCCAAACATCCATGGCTCTATTAATAACATTTACATATCTTTACTATGATTTTACACAAAATTCTGCCTCCAACTGTCTTTAGGAAGAGCACAGAAACCAGTTAAAACACCAGATAAATCACTCACTAGCTGCATGGCCTTGTAATTGTTACTTAACTCTTCCGGAGCTCCTACTCATCTACAAAATGTAATTCAGTTCACATCATACAGAACTATTGTGAAAACCAGGATATAACTCATAACGCAAATTGTATGTTCCATGAATAGAAGCAAATACCATCATTACCTCCAAAACCAACATAAGAGTTCTTGCATTAGGTAACGACTTTGCTTTTGAAACTTGCAAAGATTAAATAAATTGATAATATTCATTGTCAGTGAAGCTTGAGAAATGGGCCTCTTTTACCCACTGTGGCTGGGAATAAAACTGGTATAACATTTTGGAGGGAAGACATGTCAAAAGTCCTAAGAGATGATGTCCTTTCACTTAGCCATTCTATAACTAAAAATGTATCCTAAGGAAGTGGTTGGAAATGTGCCCCCTACTGTATATAGAAGATGGACAGTCACAGGAATGTCCAGTGATTATCTACTGCAAAGAAAATTAGGCATAACTGAAATTTCCACAGAATTGATTGATTTGACCAAATTTTAACCTAACTCAAAAGAGAACCCCTGCATAGACTGGCCAGCAATCCAAGAACTATGTGACCTGACTTACAAGATGAATTGGGCCAGAGGCTTCTGGTTAGAGTTTGGTGACCCAAACAGGTATTTTTCTTCTTTATCCCTCAAAGATCCATTAAAATAATAGTTAAAATATGAAAAGGGTAGGGGCACCTGATTGGCTTAGTTGGTAGAGCATGCAACTCTTGATCTCAGGGTTCTAAGTTTGAGCCCCATGCTAGGTGTAGAGAATAGATTCTTTTTTTTTTTTTTAGAAGGGTTTTTAATTTTTTTTCAAGATTATACATTTCGCTGAACAACATGAATAAGTAATGCCCATAACACTCTTTGTTAGGTTTTGATAAGAGGAGATTTATAAAGTTAAATACAATTGAATATGAAAATGCTATATTGTAGTCAATGCTAAGAAAAGGAGAAAACCCATTTTTTATGTATTTAAGAATTTGCAAGTTACCAAAGACATTATCAAGATGTTTCCATTTTTAGAGAAAACCATCCTCCATGAACATTGGGGTACAGATGGCCCTTCTTTTCACTACGTCTGTACCTTTGGGGTAAATGCCCAGTAGTGCAATTGCAGGGTCATAGGGTAGCTCTATTTTCAATTTTTTGAGGAATCTCCATACTGTTTTCCAAAGTGGCTGCACCAACTTGCATTCCCACCAATAGTGTAAGAGGGTTCCCCTTTCTCCACATCCTCTCCAACACATATTGTTCACTGTCTTGTTAATTTTGGCTATTCTAACTGGTGTAATGTGGTATCTCAATATTGGAAAGAGCCAAGATGCCCTTCAACAGACAAATGGATAAAGAAGATATGGCCCATATATACAATGGAGTATTATGCCTCCCTCAGAAAGGATGAATACCCAACTTTTGTGTCAACATGGATGGAACTGAAGAAGATTATGCTGAGTGAAATAATCAAGCAGAGAGAGTCAGTTACCATATGGTTTCACTTACTTGTGGAGCATAAGGAATAACACGGAACACGTTGGGAGTTGGAGAGAAGTGAGTTGGGGGAAATTGGAGGGGAAGACAAACCATGAGAGACTGTGGGCTCTAAGAAACAAACAGGGTTTTGGAAGGGAGAGGAGTGGGGGGCTTGGGTGAGCCTGGTGGCGGGTATTAAGAAGGGCATGTATTGCATGGAGCAATGGGTGTGGTGCATAAACAATGAATCTTGGAACACTGAAAAAAATTAAATTAAAAAAATAGATAAATAAATTATAGAAACTTTAAAAAAAGCATCCTCCAAATATCTGTTCATTTGGGAATGTCATTTGTGGGAGTAAATGAATTTCAAGTGAACTGATGTAATTACAAAGGAATGTACATATTAATAAAAGTTTATACCTGAATCTCATTTCATACAAGAAAAAAACCTTTTCTATAATTCCATCTTCTTTAAAACATTATTTAATTCATTTGCACTTTATTGTTTTGTCTTTTTTTCTTGATTTTGTTTTCTTTTTTTAAATTTTTATTTAAATTCCAGTTAGTTAAAATATAGTATGAAATGGTTTCAGGAGAATTGGTTTTAGAAGATTCATCACCCACATACAACACCCCGCACTCATCACAACAAGTGCCCCGCTCCATCCCCACCATGCATCTAGCCCATCACCCACCCACTTCCCCTCCATCAACTCTCAGTTTGTTCTCTAACATTAAGAGTCTCTTATAAACGTTTGCCTCCCCCTCTAAAACATAAAAATCTTAAAAAAAAAAAAAAAAGAAAAGAGTATAACCCCACAATAGAAAGGAAAATTAGGGGATGACATAATGAATGCAGAATTTCAACAAATTTGAAAGGTAGACTATAATACACATGAAAACTGTGAGATTAGAAGAAAACCTTTGGAAAGCTTCTGGACTCAGAGATGAAAGGTCCAATAAGGTATGGAAATAAGAAGTAGAGATCAAAACAAGGTGGGCACTGGGCTGCTTGGGTGGCTCAGCTGGTCAAGCATGGGACTCTTGGTTTCAGCTCAGGTCATGACCTCAGGGTCCTGGGATCAAGCCCAAGTCAGGCTTCCTGTTCAGTGGGGCCTCTCTTTGAGGATTCTCTCCTCCGCCCCTCCCCCACTCGTATTCATTCTCATGTTCTCTCTCTCTCTCAAATAAATAAATCTTAAAAAGAAAACATCAAGAGGAGTACTTTAAGATCTCTATGCACTGCAGTAACCTCCCTACTCACAAACTCCAATCTTAACACAGGCATCCTAGAATATACTTAGAGGCAAAAATTTCTTTTACTGGTCAGGATAGCTTTTGAGGATGTGTGTTTTAGTACCTCCAGAAAATGTCCTCCTTCTTTATACCCTGGCAGCACCTCTCCCGATAAAGTCGCTTCCATTCAACCCAAAGAGAAGTCCTTTGTGTTGGTGACCACCCTGGCTGCTTACAGATCTTCCTTTCTTAAATATAAGACTAACTAGATTTTCAAGAAAAAATATACATCATCAAAGAGGATAAAGACAAACAGAATAAAACCCGATTCCAGATGAATAGATATTTCAGGGAAGAAAAGAGAACTTTTAAAGTCCCTAGCTGATACCCTCTATGAGACTCAAGGAGTTATTACTTTTGTGGGATGACAGCACATTATTATGGAAAGGAAACATCACAGAAAATGAAAGAATTCTTCAATATTAAAATGATGGCTGCAAGTACTAGAGGACTCTGACTTTTTGTTCAGAACCCAAAAGCAGTCAAAAAGATAGATTAAAATTTTGACTATATGAAAATTTTTAAATATTTGCATCAAAAAGCACTATGAGCAAAATGAAGAGAAAAACTGCAAGCTGGAAGAAAATATTTACAACATGTATCACAAACAAGAACTCCTCTCCCTGTTATCTTAACCACTTTTCACTATCGAGAAGAAAAAGGCCAAAAACACATAGAAAAAAATGGGATAGAGACAGCGCATAGAAAAAGAAAGGCAAATGACCTTGACACCTATGATACGAACCTCAAATTCACTATAATTAAAGAAATACACATTAAAACACACTGAGATGTTATGTCTTTTGTCATTCTTACGGAAATGGTGAAAATTTTAAAAGTTGGCAACACACTCAATTGGCAAAACTGAAGAGAAACAAACACTTTCATACATTCCTGATAAGAACAGAAAATGATACGGTCCTATGGAGAAATACTTTGTAATACTCTAAAGATAAAAATATATACCCATTTACCCTTGACTCGGTAATTTCATTTCTAGGATTCCACCTGAAGAAAGAGAAACCCAAATACAAACAATAAATGTTCAAAATGGTGATTCACTGTAGTATTTGCAACAACAAATAATAGAATCAATCCCAATGTCCATTAGCCAAAGATAGGTGGAACAACTATGGTGCCCCCACCCAATGGAGAATGAGCTTTAGGAACAGATCTGGAATGATTTCGAGGATGTTAAGACTTAGTGAATAAGCAGGGTACAGAGCAGTATATATGTGTGAAAATGAATAAAGGCAATTTTATTCAAAATGGAGAAAGGGAAGAATTCTCACACCCATGGCAGCGAGGATTGGACATACCATATATATGGTTCAGCAGGAAGAAGGAAGATTTCCTCTCAATCTGTCCTTACTGCACCCAGTGAGAAATGCCACCATTCGGAACCCTCATTTTCCTCCAACGCAGTTTTGTTCAGAGCAACCCCTTCCAATTTGCTCCTTCCCTCCATGAAGGGACGCTCTCCTCCCTTGTTCTTGGACCTTGTCTATGGTTTGCCATAGTTTGTGTGTCCCCAGTTGCAATTCCTCTGCTAGTCTCAGATGAACTCATCCGCCTCTCAGTAACCTTTGCTGTTCCATGTTTAAGGTTGACCTAGGTTACACTACTTTTCAACACAGAGAACACACTACCTCTATACAAGAGAAAGAATGTTTGTACACGCATGCGTGTTTGATTAATTTTGTCAAGACAGTCAACAATACAGTGACTAATAAAATTATTACCTCAGGGGGGTAGGTGGTAATGGGTTTGAAAGACTTGGGATGGCAAGAAGTCTTCTTTGAGTAAATATTTTTATGTAAGACCATGTGCTTCAGTCATAGTTTGGTCAGGAGACAAAAGCATGCCAGTCATTTGAACAGAGGGGATTTAATATAAAGCATTGTTAACTGGGTATAAAGTTGTTAGCTAAATGGCTGCAAGGATAAAAACAAGAGCATAAATGTATCAGGAAGACCATGCCCACAGGAAGCAGCTACCACCTTTAGGGTAAGAAAGATAATGAGCAGATATTATAAATATTAAGACTTAGAAATTATTAAACTTTCAAAGAGCTTCACTAAGCTGAAACTCAGACCTTTGAGGAGCGGTCAGTTGCCAGTGCTGGGGTCACAGGGTTCAAAGGAAGGCTCCGTGGGCCAGACCTCTGGGGGAGCTGGGTCTGCAGGTATTGGGAGGAAATGCAAACTGAATCGGGCTGCTTCTGTGGGGAGGCACTCGGCCTGCAGGAGTAAAAAGTATGGCTCAGGTGGTATGCATGGGGACAGGAAAGAGTCAAAGAGCTTCACAGAGAAGACACAGGAGAGAACAAGTTCCTTTTTCTTTTTCCAGCTTTGCAGACTCCCTCGCTCACTCTCTTTGGAAGATCATAGCAGTGAGGATGCCTGGGTGGCTCAGCCAGTGAAGTGGCTGCCTTTGGCTCAGGTCATGATCTCAGGTCATGATCTCAGGGTCCTGGGATCAAGAACCTGGGATTGAGCTCCAGGTGGGGCTCCCTGCTTAGCAGGGAGTCTGCTTATCTCTGTCACTCTGCCCCTCCCCTGCTCAAGCGCACACATGTGCCCTCTCTCAAAATCGGTTAAAAAACAAACAAACAAAAGATCAGAGCAGGGAACTAGCTGGAAAAACAGAAATGTGGTTTGCAGGGTCCCAAGCTTGGCATCACATAGCAGGGTACAGAAGGTAGAGAGACAATAGCTTAATAACCAGTGCAACCAATAAAGGTTTTCCATATTTGAAAAATTAAATCAAAAAGAGAAAAGCAACCCAAAACATTGAACACCAGAAACAAATGAACCTAAGTGTATAAAATCAATAACCGCACAGGGAGAAGAATTATTTTAAGTGTAGGAAACTGTTTATTCTTACAGTGATACATTCCAAGGACAAAAAGAACTGCAAAGATATGTGAAAATGGACTCTGTATGTTTATTGTTGGTAGTAATATTGTACTTTAGAAATTATTTTATGTATATTATAGGATAAAGCAAACCAGTACATTAGTGGTGTTAAGAACAAAGATTCTCAGTGTTAAATGTAAATGTCAAGTGGAAATTCTCAGTGGAAAAAATATACCAGTATAAAATAAGGGTTTTTTTAAAAAAACCTTATAAGGTTAAGTTTGAACTGAAAATAGTATGAAGTTTTTTAAAGATTTCTCCAGCTCTGCTTATAGGAAGGGCCTAGCACCAATGATACCTAGTAGCGAGGAACAAACCACCGACTCATACCTTGGTTTCTAAACACCATACCCCACTGAAAGGAACTAGAGCTCCTTGGAGAAATGCTTGATTCCATCTCTGGGGCACAGAATGTACCAGCCAATGTGGGACATGTTGGGTGAAAATGTAAGGAAGTGTCCAAATAGCCACTGAGTCATGACAAAAGGATACAGGAAGCTAGCTTGAGTCAGCTCCCCACGGTCAGACTTGGAACAATTTGGCCATCGAATAAAATAGTAATTATAACTTGTTAAAAGATTTTAAATTAAAAAAGTCATTGTATACACAGTAAAACTCAAAATGAGAAAGATTTTTTAAATCTCTTCTCTGCAAAGAAGGTCTATTAATAAATGTACAAGGAATTACAGAAATAGGAAATCACCATTTTGCAACTTCTGATGTAATAATGGACAGTTAAACATAACCAATCAATGCTTAAAACCATCAGATGAAAGATCTTTGGAACACCTAATCAACCCAGAGATAACTTGTTGATTGCAAAGGAGAAAATGTACCATTCGATGGAGAGACGGGCACATCTTAATAAAACGAGCATATTTAGCAATATTCTTACCAGGACAGCTTGACATAATGTACCTTCTTATGTGAGACAATGTGAAGTGTACAACTTAACCTACAAAATTTTCATGGCATAACATTTAACCTGAACATAATCAGTTCTCTGAATCAAAACAAGAGGAAATACAGAGGATGGGGAAGCAGGTAAAATGATACTGTGAGGACAAATCGGGCACATCTAGAATATGGGGCACTCTACAAGAAAAAAGTTGGGAGCATTTTGAGGGTGGGAAGTTCAGTTCTAAGTTAAAAAGAGTCAATCATAACAACCAGGGGCGCCTGGGTGGCTCAGTGGGCTAAAGCCTCTGCCTTCGGCTCAGGTCATGATCTCAGGGGCCTGGGATCGAGCCCCGCATCAGGCTCTCTGCTCCGCGGTGACCCTGCTTCCTCCTCTCTCCCTCTCTGCCTGTCTCTCTGCCTACTTGTGATCTGTCAAATAAATTAAAAAAAAAAATCATAACAACCAATGCAGAATGTGAACCTATGTTTTTCTAAATGTGAAAGATAGTCTTTGGACAACTGAAGAAATTGAATATGGTAGAATATTATAGGATGTTATTGAATACTTACTAACTTTCTTAGTTGTGAAATTGGTATTGTGGTGTAGAAACAAATATCCTTATTCTTATGAGAATATTTAGGGGTAAATGGTTATTATATCCACAATTTCTAAAACATTTAGGGGTTAATGGTTATTATATATGCAATTTACTTTCAAATAGTCCATAGCAAAGACATACATGTAAATATGAAGAGAGAGGCAAATGTGGGAAAAAGTTAATATTTGTTAAATTTTTCTTTCAGCTCTGTAAGAGGTTTTTTATTTTATAATAATGTTAGACTAGGAACTTTATTACTACAGGAAAGAAGCACAGTTGTGAAAATAAAGAAAAAAAATACAGTTGTCAGAATTCTGTGCAAGCAGAATCCAAGAAATTAGAATTAAAAAAAAGAGAAAATATAAAGACCCAAAGGATCAGACCAGGAGTTTTTGTGTTTTTTTTTTAAAGATTTTATTTATTTATTTCAGAGAGAGAGAGTGAGAGAGAGCATGAGAGAGAAGGTCAGAGGGAGAAGCAGACTCCCCATGGAGCTGGGAGCCCGATGCGGGACTCGATCCCGGGACTCCGGGATCATGACCTGAGCTGAAGGCAGTTGCTTAACCACCTGAGCCACCCAGGCTCCCCCAGACCAGGAGTTTTAAGGTCTAACTTGCAGATATAGCAGAAACATAGAAATGAAAAATATTAAGTAGGAAATTATCAAAGAAATAATGAGGAAAAGGTTCACAACATTGAAAAATAGGTCTTCAAATTAAATGGTTCCAATGATTGCTAAGTGGAAAGAATGAAAAGAGATTAACCATCTAGACTTATCCTGGTAGCATTTTAGACCTCCAAAGACCAAGAGAAAAGCCTAGAAACTTTGGTAGGAAGACACAACAATCAAACTAACATTAGTCTTATCAGAGCAACCATGAATTCTAGAAGACCATGGAATAAGCATTCTAAGTCCAAAGGGAAAATAATTTCAAAAATAAAATTCTACAGCCAGCCAGGCTATCATTTCAAGTACTAATGCAACGTATAATCATTCCCAGATATGCAACTCAAATATTTACTGTCCATTTACTCTTTCTTAGGAAGTACTTGAAGATGTTCATCAATAAAATACAAATAATATCAAAACAAGAAGATGTAGGAGCTAAGAAATATTGTGAAAAAGTAAATCTAGGGCTGATGGCTATGAATCAGGCATAGAAGGTAATCAGGAAATTAAAACAGGAAGTCATAGACCTCTGTGATAAGTGTCCTTAAAGAGAGTAATTTTAAGCAATAAACAAATTAGTCAAAGATGGAAAAGACACAGGAAGTTTAGTAAAAGAGAAAGGGAGAGGACAAAGACCATATAACTTTCCTCCCCCACAGAAGAATAATCAAAAATTGGGATTAATAATGCAATTTCTTTCACAGTAGCATCAAAAGTAGTATATATAGAAATAATGATAAAGTATAATACCTATAGAATGACAACTATAAACATTATGAAGAGAAATTAAAGAATATCAATATATAAATGAAAGTTAACCCATGGTTATGGATTATAAGACTCAATATTGTTAAGATGGCAATTCTCCCCAAATTGATCTACAGGTTCAAGTAATCCCTACTGAAATCCCAGGAGGCTCCTCTATAGAAATTGACATGCTGTTCTCAAAATTTATATAACATTGCAAAGGTCCAGAACAGTTTTGAAAAAGAACAATGTTAGAGGAATTAAAATATTTTATTTCAAAACTTATTATATAGCTAAAGAAATCAAAACAGCATGGTATTGGCATAAAGATAAACATATAAAGAGCAATTGAACAGAATAGAAACCAGACATAAACCATTGCACTTTTGGTCAATTGATATTCTAGGTAGGTACCAACACATTTCAACTGGGAAAAGATGGTTTGCTTTTAACAACCTGTGCTGGGACAACTGGTATCTGAGCAGTAAAGTGTTGACTCAGGGAACCTAGGTTGCCCAAACCTTGCACACTCCAAATACCTTAGAACTGGCCCTTGACCAACTTCTAGAAAATAAACTCTGAGGGAGTCTTTGAAATACCACATCTGGTAAGAGTGTGTTTGTATATCTAAACCTTTGGGTCATACCCAACAGTTTAAACTAAAAGTGATATGTGGTGAACACCAGTTTTTATATGCCTGAGTTATGCTGTATCTGTTGACCTCTTGAGGATGGGAGACTAAAAACCTAAGGCCAGCCATGTAGATGTTCCATGCCTACGTGAGCTGACCCCCCCAATAAAAACTCTGAACTTAGGTGAGATTCCATGGTTGGCAACACTTTCCATGCATTGTCACCCATTTCTGCTGGGCCAACTGAACACCATCTATGCAAAACTAGCAGGGGACTACACTTGGATTTCCTGAAATGTGCTCCAAGCATCCTTTCCCTTTGCTGATTTTAGGTTGTAATAAACTTTCCTGCAACAAATTATAACCACAAATATAATAAATTTTCTGCATCTTGTGAGTCCTGAATCCATCAAAGCCAAGGATGGTCTTGGGGCCTTCACAAAAAAAATTAATAAATAAAAATAAAAAAGAGAAAAGAAAGAGAAAGAACTCAGACTTTGCTTTATACTCATAAAAAAATTAACTCACAATGAATAATGACCTAAATGTAAAAGGTAAAAGTATTAAACTTCTAGATGAATGTTGGAGAAAATCTTCATGACCTTAGTTTAGGCAAAGATTTCTAAAATAATGATTCTTAGGAGAAAAGAGCTAATAAATTGAACTTCATCAAATTTTAAAACTGTAGCTCTTCAAAAGGCATCATTAATAAAAAACAATCCACAGACTGTTTTATATGAAGATATAAAAATATGACAGAAGATATGAAAATGTCTTAAATCATATATCTAATAAAAAAGCTTATATCTAGAATATAAGAAAAAAACTTTACAGCTCAATAACAAGAAAACAAACAACCCAATTTAAAAATGGGCACTTGGGTGGTTGAGTTGGTTAAGCGGCCAACTCTTGATAGTGGCTCAGGTCATGATCTCAAGGTCATGAGATGGAGGCCCATGCTGGATTTTGCACTCAGCCCAGAGTATGCTTGAAATTCTCTCTCTCCCTCTTCCCTTCCCCTTGCCCACACCCTCTAAATAAATAATTAATAAATAAAGACTTCATTTATTTGACAGAGAGAGACACAGCAAGAGGGAACGCAAGCAGGGGGAGTGGGAGAAGGGAGAAGCAGGCTTCCTGCCAAGCAGGGAGCCCAATGCAGGGACTCGATCCCAGGACCCTGAGATCATGACCTGAGCCGAAAGCAGACGCTTAATGACTGAGCCATCCAGGCGCCCCAAATAATAAATAAATAAAATCTTTTTAAAAATGGGCAAGATATCTGTACAGACATAAGATGAAAAGATGCTCAACATCATTAGTTATTAGGAATATGCAAATTAAAACCATAATGAGATACCACTGCACACCCATCAGAATGGCTTTGATCCAAAAGAATGACATTACCAAGTATTGAGGATATAGAGAAACTGCAATTCTCATGCATTGCTAGTGGGCACGTAAAATGGAAAACAGTGGCTCCCTCTTTCAAAAGTTTAATATATACACGTACTTACCATAGGACCCAGTGATTCCACTCAAGGCTCTACCCAGAAGAAATAAAAACCTATATTGACACAAAGACTTTCATATAAATGTTATGAGAATGTTACTCATAACAGCCCAAAACTGGAAACATTGAAAGTGTCCCTTGGCTGGTGCTGAATTTACTGAAAAATCACCAAATGTACACTATAGTGGGTGAGCTTTATGGTATACAAGTTATATCCGACTAAGTCTTTAAAAAAAAAAAAAATTCCAGGAAAAACAAAATTCCAAATGAGGATATCCTGGACCACAGATGAAGTAACTAAAATGAGGCATGATTTTGATTCATTGGTGGAGCATACAAAAGGAGAAATTTCCCTTGAGTGGAACAGGATTTATATATATTGGAATATAGACAGAATTATAATCAGAGCATTTATGTTCAGATTAACAATTTTACAAACCACAGAAATGCAAACATTTTGGTACATTAATTTTAATTTTTAGAATCAACCTATTGACACAGTGTTGAAGACTTTAACTCTGGTCACAAAAAAAAATAGACAAAAGTTCTCTCTCTTCTGATATTAAACTGTGGCACAGCTGACCAGAGTTGGGGAAAGTTAGAAAAAGGGCAGGTGGTTCATGGGCTCATCTTTAAAAAAAATTTAAAAAAAAAAAAAAAGAAGGATGTTGCGAGTTTGGAGTTACAATTCAAAGTGGTTTAGTTCTAATGGTGGAAATTACAAAGGGAGGTAATCATAAAACTAAGAATACTGACTTCACCATCAAAAAAATTAGGAGAAAAGACTATGCTGGGATGACAGAACTAAACTTTCCCTCTTGTAGATTATTATAAGATCCCAGAAAATGACCAATGTGTGAAGTTGTCTTAGTTCTGGTACCTGGCAAGTAAAAGAGTTGGGGTTCTGGATTTCTGTAGACTCCTCTGCTTCTTTCTTTTTCATTTCTTTTTTTTTTTTTTTAAGATTTTTATGTATTTATTTGACAGAGAGAGACACAGTGAGAGAGGGAACACAAGCAGGGTGAGTGGGAGAGGGAGAAGCAGGCTTCCCGCCGAGCAGGGAGCCCGATGCGGGGCTCGACCCCAGGACCCTGGGATCATGACCTGAGCTGAAGGCAGACCCTTAACTGACTGAGCCACCCAGATGCCCCATCTTCTGCGTCCTTCATATAATTGTCTTCTCTGTCTGTCTTTAACTTTTTCATTTACACTCTCTTTTAAATTTTGTATTGGATTCCATCAAAGGGACATGTAGTAAAGCACTACGGGAAGGTGGGCATGTTATTGTCAGTGATCTAATTAATTATGTAAAGTCCATCTAGTAAGAAGTCTCAGTATTAAGAAGTTCTCCCAACTGCAGCTATAAAAACACCCTCCAATCTTAAGATTCTATCAGTAATTAATGTGCTATTTTGACCTCCGTTTGCATTAAACCTTTGTTGCTAATTCTCGATTCAAAACCAGTGGGAAAGAGGGATGCTATTTAGTTAGTTCCCATAAGGATCGCATACTACCCCTATTGTGTTTCCACTTTTTTTTAAAATTTTTTTTTATTTACTTGATAGACAGATCACAAGTAAGCAGAGAAGCAGGCAGAGAGAGAGGAGGAAGCAGGCCCCCCGCTGAGCAAAGAGCCCGATGCGGGGCTCGATCCCAGGACCCTGAGATCATGACCTGAGCCGAAGGCAGAGGCTTAACCCACTGAGCCACCCAGGTGCCCCGGTGTTCCCACTTTTGAAAAATATGCCTGTGTGAGAACACACACACACAAACACACACACACACACACACACACACACACACACAAGGCTGGAAACAGATAGGGTTACATGCTATCAGTAATTATGGATTGTGGCGCAGATGAGGCTTATTTTTTTCTCCCTTACTCTCCTGGGTTTCTTGAATTATTTTCCAAAAAATCTGCATTAATTTTAAACTGAGAAAAAATACTGGGGTTTTGGAAATGTAAAAATCTCAGGCCTCATACCAGGGAAAGGTAAATTCGGGGCACCAAGGTAGCTCAGTTATTAAGCATCTGCCTTCGGCTTGGGTCATGATCCTGGGGTCCTGGGATCGAGCCTCGCATCAGGCTCCCTGCTCAGTGGGAAGCCTTCTTCCCCCTCTTCAACTCCCTCTGCTTGTGTTCCCTCTCTTGCTGTGTCTCTCTCTGTCAAATAAATAAATAAAATCTTAAAAAAAAAAAAAAAGGAAAAGGTAAATTAGCCAAAGAAGGGACAGAGAGCAGGTGCATTCTCTCATCAGCAGCCAACTTAATTACAATTCTAAAACATTCTTGTAAGTATTAGGTAAGACCTCATTTGGGGACCAAAATCGTCTTACACGCTCAGAATGCTTATACCCAGCAAACCGAGGCCTGGATTAATTCCGTGTACTTCTTTAGACACAGCTAGAAACTTGCTGATAACGTTTCAGTAGCAAACTCTTGAAAAACTTTGGAGAGGATAATCACCCTTCAATTCATTATCTGGAGATCAATAAACAGAACTAGGAATAGCACATAATACAAGCTGAGTAGAGTCTACCCTGCTGCTAAGTACAGTTGCTTTCTCTTTTCATTGACCAACCGCACGGCTTGCACCCAACCAGTCACTGCTTGGGGCCAGAGTTAGAAAATATTCTCTTCCTAATTTATGCTCCATTGACTTTTTATGGTGGCTGGTATTGATCTCCCCTTATGCCATAAGATCAGATGCTGCAGCCCGATTCGGGGCCAGGATCAGGACTGTAGGTGACCAGTCTTTAATGGGCAGGAGAAATGGAGGATGATTTATTTTGCTTTTGTAGAGTCTTTTATTACAGACACAGATGTTGGGAGCCTTCCCAGCTAAAATCAGGCACAAAGTGGGGCAGGTGAGCTGCGCCGCCTTCCCAGAGTGCCACAACCATAAAACAAACTGAGCATTCCAGGAATGACTCATTTGATTAGAGGAGCCAAAAACAGCACTGCAAGCAAAAGAAGAACAGAACAAGGATCATTTTTCAATAGGGTTCCTGACGGACTTTAGGCATGGACAAAGAAAGGATGGAAGAATGACTGTCTGCTCATTATGTAAAATTGTATAGACTCAAAGATCATTAATATCTTTGCTCTAGAGCTGATAGCAACGGTGACTTGGCTTGGCTTAAGCAGTATCCTTCTGTTACATATACTTCATTGTTTTCTCCAAAGATTTTCTAAAGAGACGGAGTTTGTTGTTAGAACAGAATCATGTATGTCAAATCCCAAGCAATGCATTTTAAGAGACTGACAACATAATTTTGTTGAGCTGGAAGGCTGTTGCATCAGATATGCTGGCTATAGGAAGTATGTGGGCCACCTAAGCCCTAGAAATGGTGTAGTCAAGTTAACTCCTTGTGGTCTTTGGATTACTAGAGGAAACTCTCACTGCCTTGTTACATGTGCGGTGTGGAAGCTAAGAAAGAGAATGTGACATTTTAGAAACTGTGCATTCCTGAAGAACAGGAATGAAGGGGAAATTTAGGTTTCTTGGATTTCCATCTGGAATATGAGAGAAATATGGAAGACGCCAATAATATTGGGATAGGAAGATACAGGTCTTGAAAGCTTTAAATGATTCCCTGAGTGATTCTGACATGCAGCTAGAGCTGACAATCATGACTCTAGGTCCATCCCTTCCCCGAATGTTCCGAATTGGACAGAGCAGTTGCTTCAAAGACCATGGTCATTAACACAGATTTTAATTCCCTATTCAGAAAATAAATTCTTGGCGAGCAGGAACTGTTTTAGCTTTCCTTTGGATCATACCAGTACCTGGCGGTGCAAATAATAGATCTTATAGACATGTTTGATGA
Organism: Taxidea taxus jeffersonii; assembly: GCA_003697995.1. NCBI lineage: Eukaryota > Metazoa > Chordata > Mammalia > Carnivora > Mustelidae > Taxidea > Taxidea taxus. The sequence goes on from RCUC01158663.1 coordinate 15,025, forward strand.
AATAAATCACTAGTCTTAGCCTGTGAGTCAGGTCACTCTGGGACTTAAAAGGTAAACAAGATTTTCTCAATCCACCAGTCCCCATCCACTGCCTTTACTAATATTTGTATAAATGTCCAGGAGATTCATACCCCAGAGTCACCTCTGGTGTCAATTTCATGCCCCTCCTGAATTTTTATTTCCCCAACCCCACAAAGCATCAACACACGTTAAGACCTTCAACAGGGAAGGATTTCATTTTATATCACATAACCAACTAAAATCCCATATTATCCTTCCGTGTTCAAATTCTTTCTGTTATCCCAATTCCAACCATTTCTCACCCCAGGTAACCTGTCTCATCATCTCAATGGCGCCTTCTCCCACCCCCCCCCCACCTCTCCCAACTCACCCGCTCGGCCCCCCCCTACTCTAAACTCCCAGGTCTTTCCACTCATAGAACAGATCTGCTCTCAGGGCCCTACTGCTGAACAGCTTCAAGCCCAACTTCACTTTGGTCCTCCCCTTAATGGGGTCAGTATCTGAATCCGTTTCAGCAGCACAGAGGCACTGGGAGAGACCCTGAGATTAGTTTTTAACAGTTCTCAAGTGGGGGCATTGCTGCCCCCTTGCGGGAAGAAGCAGTAATGGAACTGTAGTTTCTCCAGTATTACTCTTCCAGATGATAAGTACATAAAACTCAAAACTTGGTTGGAAATTCTAGTACTAGTCTACCTTTAATTCAGACCTTTACATGGATTTTTCTAAGGTTCTCCTAAACTTTGAAACCAAAATCGAGTAGAAAAAAAGGAAATAATGGTCATGTGCTAATACTGGCTGTGTGGTAATTTATTTTTTTTAAAGACTTTATTTATTTATTTGACAGAAGAGATCACAAGTAGGCAGAGAGGCAGGCAGAGAGAGAGGGAGAAGCAGGCTCCCTGCCAAGCAGAGAGCCAGATGCAGGGCTCGATCTCAGGACCCTGAGACCATGACCTAAGCCGAAGGTAGAGGCTTTAACCCACTGAGCCACCCAGGTGACCCCTTGTAATTTATTTTAAAACAAACTGTATGGTGTCTAGAGGCATAGTTTAGTAGTTGAAAAACGATTATCAGGAATACCAACTTCCAGAGGATTTTAGGAAGAATTTCAAATATGATTCTCAAAATCAATAGCAGACAGTTTATTAGTGTTAAAGACTGTTAGACTTCATTCTTCTCTGGTAAAGTAAATGTAAATATAAAGAATTTAGGATATATCATGGGCTAGAAAGAGGGTTGGAGCTTCAACAATCTTTCTTTTTTTTTAAGATTTTATTTATTTATTTGACAGACAGAGATCACAAGTAGGCAGAGAGACAGGCAGAGAGAGAGGGGGAAGCAGGCTCCTCGCTGTACAGAGAGCCCAGTGCGGGCCTCCATCCCAGGACCCTGGGATCATGACCTGAGCTGAAGGCAGAGGATTTAACCCACTGAGCCACCCAGGCGCCCCTCAACAATCTTTCTTGAACCAAGAGAATAAAATCAGCAATCCCAGTATCCTAGTCCTTGGGACAGTCTAGGGCTCTTTCATGTCCTCTGTCCTTCCCACTTTACAGAGGACGATCATCTGACCCACATGGGGAGTGAGCAGGCAGCCACCACTGTGATGTCCTTTCAGAGAGCCTCTCATTTAAGATGCTTCTAGAAATGCCAAAAATCAGAGACTTATGGACCTTTCTGTGCTCACAAGAACAGGTAGTGGGGCTATTTCAGTATCTCCTTGCTAACCAAAATGAGAACATTTAGCAGAATTTGGTTTAAGGCTATTTTCACTATGAAATATCACCTAGTAGAAATATTATAGGGGGAACATAAGGAATTTGGGGGGAATTTTAGCCAAATGGGCCTGAATATTCTTGGATGGCCAAATTAGCTAAGATCAGTTCACTCTACAAAGCTGTCCTCTTTCTAAACAGAAAACAGAGACCGCATTTTTCAGGACAGACTGGCTCTCAGTTTAAAGAATCACTGACAGCCTTGAGGAGTCTCAGACACTTGCCTAGGTCATGCAGCCAGCTGGGCTGGGGGGTATGGCTCAAAGCCCATCTCCTTCTAAACCCTAGCTTCCCCAAATTTCTAAGATCTCCAGCAATTTTCACCACTCTTCGGGGGTCGTTTTACATTGGTTTTGTCTGGAGAAGTACAGTGTTCTACATTATCATAGCAGCATCTTTAAGCTATGATCCTCAGCCTTCAGGTATGCACAAAAATCAGGTCAAAAGAGTTCTAAAAATGCAAGTTTGATGCCCAAACTTTACTCCCCGTATTTCACTGTATTGGAAGTAGAACCTAGGAATCTTCATTTGTTTTACTCCCACTTTCAGGGGACTTGGATGTAAATGGCTTGGAACTATCGCTGAATAAATACCTTCTAGGATGTTCACTTGGGAGAGTCATTCTGGTAGAGGAATCTAATGAGAAGGCTTTGGAATACCTGCTCCAGAAAAGAGGTTAGGTATTAACCTTCAGAGACTGAAGGGACCATTCAATGCATGAAGCCCTTAGAAGCATTAGTTAAATCTGGGATATATTATTTATTGAATATTATATGTATCTACTTTCCTTCCAGTATCTATTTACTCTTAATATTATTGTTCTGCTTAGGGCGTTGCTTTTCTAAATCCAAACATTAAAATCCATAAATTCCTTCCTTAGTCATTTGGTTAGGAGATTTTATACAAAGATTTTAAATCTAATTGTGATCTTCCTCTCAAGAAGCAGTTCTCAGATATGAACATATATAGAAGTCAACAGGAAAAAGAGAGATGCTTCCAAATGTGACGCCTCCTCTATTAAGGCTCCAAAAATAACTGGCCTAAGGGAACCATGAATGCAATCCATGCCCCAGGACAGAAAGAACAAACTGCATAGGGGGTCATGCAGTACCAGTCCTGGGCCCAGAACACTGTATCCCATCCAAGGAGCCATTAAATGACACCCGACAACAGGACTGTCCTCTTGCATGAGAAGCACAGAGATTACGGACAGAAATGCGGATTCCGGGGCCCCCGGGTGGCTCAGTGGGTTAAAGATCTGCCTTCAGCTCAGGTCATGATCCCAGGTTCCTGGGATTGAGCCCCGAATCACTGGGCTTTGCTCAGCGGGGAGACTGCTTCTCCCTCTCCCTCTCTCCTCCCATCCCCGCCGCTTGTGCACTCTCTCTCTCAAATAAATAAATAAATAAAATCTTTTAAAAAAGGAAAGAAATGTAGATTCCTGGGACACCCCAGATCTATTGAATCAGAACCCCCAGAAAATAGGCCCCAAATATGTATTTTAACAAACATCGTTGGTGATTTTTATTCATACTAAAGCTGGACTACAACCCACAAAGAAAATTTTTGCAATTAGATTCATGCTACTCACAAAAATCTCTCACCTGAGTGACTGCCATTGTACTTAGACGTCTTTTTTTTTTTTTAAGAATCTTGGTACAGCCAAATGACATTCAAGCAGCAAGACACAAGAGTAAAAAGATGGGATGCTGGAGAGAAATGCAGACATACTCTAGGAGACTGAGAGTAAACAAGTGATTTGTATCTATGGTAAGGTGCTGTGGGAAAAGCATGGTTTTAAAAAGATAATTATGGTGTCAAAAAGTGCCAAATGGGTTTCATTTTATGTATTTTCATAATGTATAGGTTTAAAGATATAAATGATGCCATTAAAATACAGATTCAGGGCACCTGGGTGGCTCAGTTGGTTAAGCAACTGCCTTCAACTCAGGTCATAATCCCAGAGTCTTGGGATCAAGTCCCGCATTGGGCTCCCAGCTCCATGGGGAGTCTACTTCTTCCTCTGACCTTCTACCCTCTCATGCTCTCTCTCACTCTCTTTCTCAAATAAATAAATAAAATCTTTAAGAAATAAAATAAAATACAGATTCAGGACAAGCAAAAGGAGTCAATGTGCTGTCTGATGTGCGGATTCTAACCACAGACTATTTAACAGGAACACAACTGCTAATCACCACGTATAAAAAACCAGAAGGATAAATGCTCTGCTCTGCTGAGGGCCACGAACCAGAGCACAGAAATCCTCCCTTGAACCAGGCAAGATTTCCCACGAGGGAAGAGTTTGCAAAGCACAATTTGAGCTGCTATGAGTGGAAAGAGTGTAGGGATCAGAGTGGAGAGGACGGGGACAGGAATCACAGGCTGGTCTCTCCAGTTGAGCTCTCCCGTGTGTATCATCAACAGTAGCATAATCAACAACAGCACAAATCATGGAAGTCTACAGAATGCTCCAATTGAAAGGAACATTTTTCAAAGGTTTTATCTATTTATTTATTTGAGAGAGAGAGAGAGGGTACGAGCCGGGGGAGGTGGGAAAGGACAGAGGGAGAAGCACACTCCATGCTGCACAGGGAGCCCAATGCAGGACACGATCCCAGGAACCCAGGATCCCAGGATCATGACGGAGCCACCCAGGTGTCCCTGAAAGGGAACTTAGATCATCAGGCTGAACGATCTAATTTTATAGGTAAGACACCAAGGCAAATAATTTAGCCTCCCTGGGCTTTGATGTCATACCAGCTTATTTGTGCCAAGGCAAGATGGCAGCCCACACAAGGCTTCTCACTCAGTGACCTTTCTTCTCCACGAGTTCCCAAAATGGGACTGCTCTCCTAAGTCATGACAGGCAGTAGCATTTTATGTAACATCGGCCTCAAAATCTTAAAATCAGATTATATAAATTATTCTCAATTTAAGCCTCAATTATTTATTGGATAACTCCTATGTGTGAAATATTTGTTAGATGTTGGAATTAATCCTTTCCTCTAAAAAAACAAAACCCAGCAAAGAGGTTTCACGGGAGCATGGTTATCCTGGGGTGTCAGTTCTATTTTGTACGTGTCGAATGGTTATTGTGTGTTAAGGCAGTAACAGATTTTGATACTGGTGTACTTGCACTTTGTGCCTGTTGTCTACTGAAATTTTCACGAGAACTGAAAATACATTTCTCAAGGATCTCCCCTAGCAACAACGTTAAAGTCTTAACAAAAGGCACATGTTAAGACTGAGTGGCTCTATCAGCCATTACCACTACTACAGAATAAAGACAGCTCAGGGACAGAGGAGGCAAACGTTTACCCAGGTGTCTTTTCAGAGAGGAAAGGGGGTACATTTTTCACTCCAGAGAATTCTTCTATAAACTCTACCCAACATGGTAATAGTTTTCAAGCTGCATAGAGCCCAAGAGTTCCCAGAAAGGTGCTTCTGAGTAGATATTGGGGGTTGGGGGGCAAGGACCTACAGACATGGGGTGTGGGAAAAGCAAAGTCTGGATCAATGGAAATAGTTCCTTTGGTAACTCATAAACTGGGGTACCCTATAAGCTTTCATTCTCCCCCTCCCCCCACCAGTCTCTGCTGCTGCTAAAAACATCTGAAAACCTCCACTAAGTCACCACATACATCCAAAATTCTAATTTTATAGACTGGCAGGCATATAGAACACTTTGCAACAACCGAAAACCTTGGTTTAGGACTATATTTATTTCAAAGATATTGGTCTTCCTTCTTGGTATATGAATGCATCTTAGACCAGAAGAATTTCTAGAACTCCTTCAAGGAGATCAAAACAAAAGAAACATTTTTATAATTGGTTTCCATGGGGTATATACTTAACCGTGAAAGCCCTTGATAGCTCTCAGGCATCTTTTATTTCTTTTCTTAAAAAACTCAATAATTTCCTGAATCCTGGTCTCTTGAAACCTCTCTTAATTACACCCTCCCTAGTAAGTTTCTACACAATGGTAATCACAGATGTCTATAATCCTCGTCTAGTGAAAACGTCAAAGGAAACTCTGCGTGATCTCTATTAGCACCACATAATTAAAGGTCCTGATATATTCTGGGACAGTCTCTGTGGGGATTTTAAACAGGGCCTCTTTGGACACGCAGCTAGCTGAATAGATTGGGCCTTGCTCAAACTGAACACAACTTCATCACCGTTGAATGGATTAGTGGAACAATAATCAGCAACAAAATGCTACGGGGATCTGAGAAGTTAAATACATGGTAATAGTCATCCCAGTAAAACTGTTCTGGCAACGACTAATGAATCACCTCATGACTTAATCGTGTCTCTGTCATGCTAGGAGAGCAACAGAAATGGAGCCAAGCCACATAGGAGAAGCTACTTGAAGTCTTTGTAAACCGGTTCCTTCTTGGGTTGTTATTAGACAAGTTCAGCCCGCAAAGATTTACTGCATGTCTGCCAAGTGCGGGGCACGAGGGAGGCAAGGGCCGCTCTCCCGGTCTGTTCTCAAAATGGTAAAAGGCTGTATTTCTCTGCCTCGCTTCGTCAGTTCCCCCCACCACAGAGCCCAGATTTTAGATCGCTTCGGGGTCACTGAGGTCAGGAAAGGGATGGAGCTCAGCTCCCCAGCTCTGCTGACCCCTTGGTCTTAAAGAAACTTCACAGAAAGCATCCTCTCCTGTCACGGCCCCATCACAAAGGTCTTGCTTAAACGTCAACTTTAAGAATCCAGGGAGGAAATGCTTTTAACAACCAAATCAGGAAGGCAGGAGAGAAAAAGAAGGTATTTTTTCAATCACTTCCTTAATAAAAACGGAAACACAAACTAACCCCCTGTGAGCATCAGCTGTGTCGAGATGATGTGCTGGGTACAAAATTAAAAAAAAAAAAAAAAAAAAAAAAGAGTGACCAAGGTTCCCGCCAGAGAAAATTTAACCATCTGAGCGGGGAGAAAAAAGTACTAAAAAAATATGACATTGCCTTGAAGAGGCAACAAAGCACTTCAGAAAGAGAGAAAAAACAATGCTTAACCTGGCCACAGGGAAGAGCAGGGATTCACACTGAGGAGACATAAGGTACAGAGGGGATGGCTGGCCCCCACCCCCATTATACAAAGCAGGTAGAAAGGCAGAGGAAGCTTCTGTGGATTTTCCCCTTCTGGGTGTGGCTTCCTATTTTTTCCAAAACACCTTCTAATTGGGAATCCTAAGCCCCACAAGATCACATTTCGTTTTTTTTATTTTTTCCAGATCCACGGAAAGGAGGACTGACCTGGGCATTTTCAGTCTCCTTTACAAACGGTAGAAAAGCCACTTTGAGAAGGCCGAGTGCTGGAGGCCACAAGGACAAGGTCAGACTCCTACCAGAGAGTCAGAATTAAAGCATAGAGCCTCTTATCTCCCAAGATCCATCCTGACCCTCTGTTACCTCTTATTCCCCCAGCTAAGAGGGTTTTGGTTTTGGTTTATTCCATCATGACAGCATGAGGATTTCGGCTGAAACCCCAAGCCTGTGTTCCTTAAGGGCCCAGGAGGCCTGTGTGGACAACGGCGAACTCCCACGTCATCCCCAAACACCCGCCCTTCCGCATACGACTTGCTGTCTTACCTGTGATTTCCTGACGTGGGAACACGGACCACAGAGACCTTCATTCCCAAGCTTAACTGAAGGAGCCCAGAGCAATGAGCAGAAGGACGACGTGGCCACCTGCTGATGAAACACTGTGTCACTTCTCTCTGGTCACAGACTGGGGCGCAGCAAAGGCATCTCTACATGCTGGGTGAAAACACGAGAACATTCCCGTGCAAGCCCTGTGTGAGTGAGATGCCTCGCATCCAGTAGCCTTCAGCACTTTCCCAATTCCTGAGGGCACCTGGGGACTTTTGTAAACGACCAATGCCCTAGCCCCACCTCTGACCAATTAAAAGAGAACGTCTGAAAGATGGCACCAAGGTGTCATCGTTGTCTAAAGCTTTCCAGGTCATTCTAATTGGGCTGCCATGAGCAGCAATCCCATGGATCCTTAACACGGAACAAGACTTGTTGATTTCAGCTGCAAATGATCTCTTCCTGGCTTTCGTTTCAGTGATGCTCTTACATTGGGGGGCTGTTAGACATTAATAAGAAAAGAAGGTAGAATATCCAAGCCCCAGGACCCTCTCAGATGCTGATGGTGGTTTCTGAAGTGAACACCCCTCTCTCGTTAGGAGCCCACAACACCTAACCTTGGCAGTGTTAGTGCCACAGAGCACGCCCAAGTTTGGAAGTCGAGACTTCCTGAACAAAGGAGACGGTGACAGAAGACAGATCCCATCAAAAGATATTCCCTCCTTGATTCTCCTTTAATTCTATTTGCAGAGATTCTGATTTGACTGTGTTGGGATGGGGCTTCCGGCATTCCTCCTTTTTCCCAAACTCCCGTGGTGATTTTAGTGTGTGCCAGGGAGGAGAAGCCCCAGGCCAAGGGTTTCCAATGCTGCTGCCTATGAGAATCATCTGGGGAGCTTTCAAAACTCCTGATTCCCCCAGGCCACACTTAAACTATGTCTAAACTTCGGGGCGTGGGACCCACGCAGCAGCATTGTTCAATGCCCACTGGGCAAGTCTAAATTGAAACCAGTGCTTAAAAGTCAGCTACAGAGGAAGGAACCCTGAATAAAGAGAAATAACTAGATTCTAGGCTCTGTTTGGCCACAAATTTGCATGTGACCTTGGACTTACGGCTTTGCTGTTCTGGGTCTCGGTTTTCCTATGTGTAAAATGGTGCCAGCTTTAAGGCACAATCCTCAGTCCATCTGAAAAGGCTTTCCTGAGCAAATCCCCTCCTGCCACCAGTGTTGCCTTCCAGAGCTCTGACTGTATCTCTAGCCCTCCCTGCTGTTGAAAGATGGTCAGCTGCGTCAAGAATGGAACAATCTGGGCGCCTGGGTGGCTCAGTGGGTTGAGCCTCTGCCTTTGGCTTGGGTCATGATCTCAGGGTCCTGGAATCAAGTCCGGAATCGGGCTCTCTGCTCGGTGGGGAGCCTGCTTCCCTCTTTCTCTCTCTCTGCCTGCCTCTCTGCCTACTTGTGATTTCTCTCTGTCAAGTGAATAAATAAAATCTTAAAAAAAAAAAAAAAGAACAATCTGCAGCATTGTCCCCAAAGGAGGAGGGTATGAGGCTTTTCGGCTCTTCCCTATGCTCCAGTCAGACCGAAGGTGTAATGCAACCGCACTCTTGAGTTGAACACCTGTAACTAGTCAGTGTGAGCGAGAGTCACGGTCGGCCTGCAGACTGAGATGGTGGGGCTGTCATACATCTAGAAAGAGCTGCCGTTTGTTGAGTTGTAGCTTTACTCCTGACTGCGCCAGGCACGCAGTCCCTGTTAATCTAGACCTACCTCACCAGCTATGAGTCTCTGGGAGGAAGGGTCCTCCAGACTTGAAACTCTGCCGTGTTGCTTATTTCTAATTTCACAGGCAACACCATTCAAATGAAAGCCCGAGAGAGGATCATTAGCAACCAAAGAATCTCACCCCATCTTGATAACCCACATTGGCAACATCATGACACAGACATTACTGAGGTGGTCAAAAGACCAGGGTTCGAGCCCCCAGTCTCCTGGGGGCTAGCTGTATGACTCTGGGTAAATGATTCTCGGCTAATGAAGCTCTCTCTCCCCCTCCCTAAAGGAGAGATCAGACAGGCTACTTCTCCGAAGGGCGAGCACTGAATGAAGCAATGTGGGGGCGAGCATTTTGGGTTTTTTTGGTTTTTTAAAGATTTACTTATTTGACAGAAGAGATCACACAAGTAGGCAGAGAGGGGAGGGGAGAAGCAGGCTCCCTGCCAGGCAGAGAGCCCGATGCAGGACTCGATCCCAGGACTCGATCCCAGGACCCTGGGATCATGACCCAAGCCGAAGGCAGTGGCTTAACCCACTGAGCCACCCAGGCATCCCGGGGCGAGCATTTTGTAAAACGTTGGTTCTCTACCTTCTTCCCCTCGGACTCCCTCGTCTCTACAACACTTAAAAATCCATTTTTAAAGATGAATATTACTCCCTGCTGTGATAGAATTTCTCCCATAGACGGGGCCTGGGAGATACCCCAGACTCCAAGTTGCTGTCATCTAACCCATACAAAGGAAGCAGGGTGCATGGAGATGTGAGCAATTAACTCAGGACTTAGGAGAAGGCACTAACGCAATTAACAAGGAAACAATCACCATCCTCAATGCCAATTCTGTCTGGGTGTCAGATGTTATCACCAGGGAAAGTGAAATCATGCCCCCAGGCAGAATTTAAATACAAGACAGAAACAGAAAGGTCCTGTAGTCCAAAAAAAAAGGTGAGAGTATTCTGTGAAATGAAGGCAACAGGATGATAGCGAGTATTGTCCAGTAAGAAACAGACGGTCTTTATCGGCATAACAAGGAGAGGCACGGCCTGCTGCTGCTGCTTTGTTCCAGTTCTTCCCAAAGCAGGGAGCACACACGCATTCAGCCATTGAATGAATTCGGCTGCAGGTCTATAAGCCCCCAGATTTACAGAGAAGGAATCTTCACATTACAGAAGAGGCCTATCTCTACCTGGTAGACGCAGGTTATTGGAGAATGATGCAGGGGATAAGAAGTGGCAGGCAGGGAGCTTTCTCCCCAGTTACAGATGAAGAAACTGAGATCTGAAGGTTCATCCTACACAAACCAGGACTTCTCACCCCAGACTCAGTGCTCCTCTCAGCACCACAAAGATGCTGCAGAAGATGTATTTTCAAGTGAATAAAAATGCGTGCACCATTCTCTGAGAGCAAGACTACTGTCAACCTCAATACGGTCCAAAAACTGAAGTCCTAATAGTAAATGTGAATCCTGTGCTGAGTACATCCTACATGCCAGGCTCTTCTTAAAATAACAGTCATAGATTGACTCACTGAGCTCCCAACAACCCTTGGAGTGGATGCTACTATTTCCCCATTCTACAGATGAGGGAAAAGATGCACTGCGATGCCTACTTAGCTGCCTGAGAACACATAGCGAAGCTCTGATCACCTTCAGAGCCATGATTCGAGCCCAGGCCATTGGCTCCGGCTCCCACGTGCACAACCGCTCCTCAATAACCACTATTTAATAATGTATGAGAACCAAAGACTCTGAGCATTAGCAATAACTGCCCCAAAACGCTGTTCCACATCCATGCCATGATTTCTTAAGCTTCACTTGGAGCCTCACTGATCCTTATTTAACAGCTCATTTCCTTACAGCTTTAGGAAGCACTTACAAGGCCAGCAAAAGTTGGCACCTGCCTACAGCTCCGCCTTTGTCTCACCACGTTCCAGTCTCACAAGCTTACCTAGTGTTCACCTCTGGGCCTTTGTACCTGCTATTCCCTTTACCTAGAATGCTCTTCCCACCATCCTATGCCTGACGACCTCCTGCTCACCTTTCAGACCTCAGTTCAAATGTCAACTTCTCAGGGCACCTGGATCACTTAGTTGGTTGAGCATCTAACTCTTGATTTTGGCTCAGGTCATGATCTCATGGGTCCTGGAATCAGGTCCTGAGTCCAGCTCTGTGCTCAGTGGAGGTTTTTTGAGGATTTCTCTCCCTCTGCCCCTCCTCTCTTTCTCTCTCTCAAATAAATTTTTTTAATTTTTTTAATTAAAAAAAAAAAAAACAAATGTCACTTTCCCCAAAAGGCATACCACCATTCTACTTTTCCATAGCATTTTTCTATCAAAACACTTACCACAATTAGTAATTATTGATTCATTTGTGCGATTACTGGCTTTACAAGGACGATTCTGCTCACCCCTGTGCTAACTATGCCTGATAGCTTTCTTCGGAGCACATCAGATGTGGAGGACACATCTGTTGGAAATATTGTTTCATTAATGGAATTCTTCCACACACAGGCATATTTAGGAGACATTGGGAGTTCAGTTCCAGACCACCGCAATAAAGCAAATATCACAATAAAGTGAGTCAAATGAATTTACTGGTTTCCCAGTGCACATAAAACTTCTGCTCACACTAACCCTGCAGCCTATTAAGTGTGCAACAGCATTATGCAGGTGTCCCTCTTTCTTTTTTTTTTTAGAGTGAGAGTGTGAGCAGGGAGGGAGGGGCAGAGGGGGGGAGAGAGAGAGAGAGAGAGAGAGAGAGAACATTAAGCAGGCTCCACGCTCAGCAGACAAGCCTGATGAGGGGCTGGATCCCATGACCCTTAGCCCATGACCTGAGCTGAAATCAAGAGACACATGCTCACCTGACTGAGCCACCCAGGGACATTTCTGAATAGAAGGTGACAGTGAGTAACAGTGTTCTATGGTGGCAGGCAGTAGCTACACTTACAGTGAGCACCGCATAACCTATGAACTTGTCCAGGCCCTGTGTTGTACAATGTAACATTGTCTCAACTATCTCCAACTTCAAAAATTAAAAAAGAGAAAGAAAAGAGAGAAGGATGATGGATCAGGGGATGGAGGATGGGGAGAGGGAGTGGGAGAAATGGAAAGATGTTTGTCAAAGGGTACAAACTTTTATTTATTTTTTTTAAAAGACTTCTTTCTTTCTTTCTTTCTTTCTTTTTCTTTCTTTGACAGACAGAAATCACAAGTAAGCAGAGAGGCAGGCAGAGAGAGAGGAGGAAGCAGGCTCCCCGCTGAGCAGAGAGCCCAATGAGGGGCTCGATCCCAGGACCCTGAGATCATGACCTGAGCCGAAGGCAGAGGCATTATCCCACTGAGCCACCCAGGCGCCCCAAAGGGTACAACTTTTAGTTATAAGACAAATAGTCTTCAGAGACCTAATGTACAGTATGGTGACTGTAGTTAATAATAATGTATTGTAGGGGCACCTGGGTGGCTCAGTAGGTTAAGCTTCTGCCCTTGGCTTGGGTCATGATCCCAGGGTCCTGGGAGTGAGACCCTCTCCCCCTGCTACTCCTCCCTGCTTATGCTCTTTCAATCTGTCAAATAAATAAAATCTTTTAAAAATAATAATAATACTAAAAGCTTAAAAATAAAAAAAATTAAAAAAAAATAATAATGTATTGTATACTTGATGTTTTCTAAGAGAGCAGATCTTAAATATTCTCTCATACAGGAAAAAACGGTAACTATCTGAGATTATAAATGTGTGATATAGCTTGATTGTGATAATCATCTCACAATGTATATTATATCAAAACATTATGTTATTCACAATATATGTGTGTATATTTATACATATATATTTGTAAAGTTTTGTTAATTACACCTCAATAAAGTTGGGGGTAAAAAAATTTTTTTAAACTTTTGAAGGTAACAGTGAAGTCTGTTTGCCACATCAATCAACTGACGCTTCCTTTCATGAACAGTATCTCTGCAGTGAGCAATATTACCTATGATAGAACTTCTTCCAAAATTAGAGTCAATCCTCTCAAATCCTGCCCCTGCTTTATCAAATACATTTATGTAATATTCTAAATAATATTCTAAATATGTAATATTCTAAATATTCTAAATACTCTGTTGTCAGTCAACAATTTTCACAGCGTCTTTACCATCTCAAAATACCACTTTCGGGGCACCTGGGGTGCTAAGTCAGTTAAGTGTCTGCCTTGGGCTCAGGTCATGATTCCAGGATCCTGGGATCGAGCTAGAAATTGGGCTCCCAGCTCAGCGAAGAGCCTGCTTCTCCCTCTGCCTGCTGTTCCCCCTGCTTGTGCTTTCTCTCTCCTCCTCCCCATGTCAAATAAATTTTTAAAATCTTAAAAAGAAAAAAAAAGAAAGAAATTGTAGGGACACCTGGGTGGCTCAGTTAGTTAAGCTGCTGCCTTCAACTCGGGTCATGATCCCAGGGTCCTGGGATCAAGTCCTGAATCGGGCTCCTTGCCCAGCAGGGAGCCTGCTTCTCCCTCTGCCTCTGCCTGCCACTCTGCCTGCTTGTGTGTGCTCTCGCTCTCTCTCTGACAAATAAATAAAATCTTTAAAAAAAATTGTAAACAAAAGAGGAAAAAAATTGAAAAGAAAAAAAGAAACCACTTTCTTCGCTCTTCCATAGGAAGCAATTCCTCATCCAGTAAAATCTTATCAGAAGATTGTGGAAATTCAGTCACATCTTCAGGCTCCACTTCTACGTCTGGTTTTCATGCTATTTCCACAAACCTTCAATTTGTAAGGGACACAGTATTTGTGAAGCACAATAAAGTGAAGCATAATAAAACAAAGTATGCCTGTAATTTTTATAACTCTAGCAGGTGGGGATGCAAAGATGCATTAAACTCACTTTATAGATGAGAGTTTTTAGGACCAGAGAAGTTTAGGGTGATTTCCATAATCACCCAATGCTGCCTCCATCTGCTCCATGAGAAGAGTTTAAAATGAAGCTGCCCTTTATTTTCAACCACAAATATACTATGTGCTCACAGGGTCAGACAAGGATGCTGTCCAAACCAGCTCAGGGCCCATTCATCTTTCTTATCTACCCAGCATTAGAGAAATGTACTGCTACTGTCTGAGAGCTTTTGCAAGTCCACAGTGTTCCAGGCACCATACAGAGCAAACCCTGGGTTCCAAACATGACCTAACAACACAAAAAGTCGAAACTAAGAGATTTTGAGTTGTCCTTAGAGGTTAGCCCAAAAGCCTGGAAGAGAGTTATTCAGCATTTGTTTGAGGTCAACAGAAACAGTAACCAACAGAAACTATAACCATGGTCCATGTGACCTTCACCAGGTCATCAGCCCTCTTGGGCCCTTGGATTCATCCTATGAAAAATGAGAAACATGGACCCGATGATCACCAAGGTCTCTTCTTCTGTGAATGCATATGTCTCCTCAACACACTTGTAGATCTGCCTGCTCACAATTTGGCAGAACAATGTATCAATGTATTAACTTACTAATTATTATCTTCTTATATTTCCCTCTTTCCTATTTAAGAGGTTAGAAGTTAATGCATCCACTCTTCAGAGGAAGCCTGGGGCAGGCTAGAAATCAGAAGTCGCCTATGTGCAATTTCTTCCCTAGCTTTTATTTTCAAAAGAACCAAGACTATAGGAGAAAAGAATTCAAAATATGAAAGTTGAGGAGAAAGAGGTCTGCAAATACAGGAAGCAGATGAGTTATAGACTATTCCCTGGAAATGCCCAGAAGGGGACCGATGCCAAGAAAGAAACTCACAGGACATGATTAAGGCTAATCTCCTAGACTGGGAGTTCCCAGACTTGCCAAAGCTCAGCAAGACCCAAGCACAACCTGAAAGCCCCAGGGAAGCTATATCTGGAGGGACCATGTGGTCTGAGATAATGGCGTACTCACAGGTACACCACTGTGTACAAGGATAGGTGACCAAACAAGGTTTTCCAGAATTTGACTCTTGCCTAACATTGCAGAAATGGGATGGGGGTAGGGGTTGTATTTTCCTAATTTTTTTAAATTTTTTTAAAAAGAGTGTCATCTTTTAGGGAACTTCTGAACATTTTGGAAGACCTCTAAAGCTATCCTGTTTGGAAGACCTATAGGAATGTATCCTTTATTTACATCAATGTAAGGTAATAACCCAGTCATTGCTTTTAGAGGAAAATGGGAGGCCACATGACATCTGAATGCAAAAAAGTACTGAGTAAGATGTCATCTGTTGAGTCTAATCATGTAAACTAAGGGCTGGTTTAACTGAACTGTGCCCTTAAGGAGGGAAAAGGAAAAGATGTCCCAGGAGAGATGATGATTATTACATACAAGGTTCTCAGAGTTCCTCCCCTCCCCTGTAGGAGACATACATACAATCATATGGGGGATTTAAGGCAGAATGACCCACACTTTAAAAACTGTGCTGTGGACTACTGTGATGCCCAGGCTCAACCAGAAAATGTACATTGGACCATGATTTGAAGCAGTTAAGAAAGATAGCTATGCTTGCATTTGGAGCAAACTGGAAGAAAAAGGATAATCCTGGACTTTTATGTCCAGCATAAAAAATAAAAAATAAATAAATAAATAAAAATAAAAAATAAAAAAATAAAGCAGATGCTGGAATTGTTTTTGATCTATCATCCTGAGGAATGACTGCATGACCAGAGTTACGGTACATAGGTCCTCAAAAACCATGATGATTTCTGCCAAGGGCCCAGTCTTTTTCATACCCTGGATCATCTGACCTTGGAGGTAACACTATTTCCCAGCAGAAGCAAAACTAGAAGCAAAAATACTGGACTCTTCAGCAGCCTAAACTTTTATTGATGGTGCCCATTCCTGAACCCTTTGGACTTAATAAGTAAACCAAGGGGTCCCGGGAAATATCAAAGAGGACTTCTGAATACAAATGAGCTTTTCTGGGGCATCTGGGTGGCACAGTAGGTTAAGCCTGTGAATTTGGATTTTGATTCAGGTCATGATCTCAGGGTCGTGAGGCTGGGCCCCATGTCAGGCTCTTACTCAGCATGGCGTCTATCAAAGATTCTCTCTCCCTGTGCCTCTCCCCCAATCACACTTGCTCTCTCTCTTTCCCAAAACCACAAATAAATATTTTTTTAAAATGAACTTTTCTATGTTAGGATGGGATATGAAGCCATATTCATTTGGATATTAAATACCTTGTGATCTTATTATATCCCGAGCTAATGAGATACATATATATATACAAAGCTAAGCAGGGTCGGGCCTGGTTAGTACTTGGAAGGGAGAGATATATATATATATACATACATACTGCTACATATATATATATGTAGCAGTATGTATTATATTGATGTTGTTATATGTTGGGAGAAGGGAGTATTTTTTAAAGAACACCTTTAATCCAACCACCAAGAATCAAACACTGTTAGTATTGGGGGATATATACTTTCAGAAATATTTCCTGGGTAAATATACAAATGCAGATATGAGACAGAGTTAGTCCCATCAAAATTAGATAATACTATAGACACTGTTTTTGGTCTGTTTCCTCATTGTAAAAAAATGTGAATAACTGGGGCATGGGGGGGTTTGGTCAGTTGGGCATCCGACTCTTGATTTGGGCTCGGTCATGGTCTCGGGTTAAGCCCTGCACATTGGGCCCTGCACTCAGCAGAGAGTCTGCTTTTCCCTCTCTCTCTGCTCTTCCCCCTGCTCATGTTTGCTTGCTCCCTCTCTCTCTCAAATAATCTTTTTAAAAATGTGAATAACTTCCCACATCAAATATAGATTTGCATCACTTATAATTCAATTATTTTCCACCGTATGAATGTATCATAACTTTTTAATCAGTTCCTTGTTAATGAAGAAGTTGAGCATTAATTTAATATATAATAGATAGCCATTATGTCCAGTCCTTGTACAATGACTCTCATTATCTCTTCCAGAATGGATGCAATGGCTTCATAAATAGTATCATTTTGTCTGGTCTTGGCTATTCCAAAATGATTCTCTACTAACTAAGTCTCTCTACACCAGTTTTCTGAATTCTGAAAGAATACAGAATTCTTCATGAGCTAGCTTCTGCTGACATCACTTGTAATTTGATTTGGAGTGCAGTATTCTTTTTATCACCTGCTGTGAAGAGCGATCTCTGTTTGCAAAGGACTACCATCTCCATCATTAGAGGAACTGTAGTCTTGAGTTAAAGAAAGCATCCATTAGTTATACAAGCCCACAGTACTGTCCACCAGGGACACCCCCAGGGTGCATGGGGCCCTCAGGGTGATTTTCAAATGCATTGCAAAATCCATGGGCCCATATGAAGCACAGTGATTATTAATCACAAATAATGGATAGAGAAAGATACTTAGAATTAAATTATTGTTCAGTCAGTGAAGATTCTTCAGAATGTCCAGGCGCCATTTCTTCCTATTCAGGTCCATCATTTCTTCTTTTTTTAAACTGTCAAATGTGTCAGGAGTATAAAATGTCCTAGGAGAAAAAACAGCCATACAACTTGTTCACGATACTCTAGATCTTCAGAAGCTCTTTGTATTGGAATGACATAGATCTTCTTGTCTTCACAGTTCCCAAATACTATTTATTTTTTGCTGGGTATTTCATTACTCACAATGCGGGATCATGCACTGTACTGCCCGTGAAGCTGGCTTCTAATGATTCTCTCAGAGGTTGTTACTGTGCTTCATTGGTGAAGACCATAAACACAAGATTTACCCAGAGTAGTAAGGGAAAATGCAGACAATGATATGATTTCTGGCTATGTTAAATTCATCATCCAAAATTTGATAGCATAAACAAAATAATATATCTTCCAGCCATGTCTTCCCTGTAATTACTGGATTCTTAATGTACGAATTCTTTCCACATTAACCATATATCTGCCTCCCACATCCTGCCACGTTTAAGGAGGACAGGCAGGGCCCCACGGTCACTGTAAGAGAAGTAGACCCATTCATGCAAGGAAACGTCATCCCTTATGAACAACCTGAGAGAGCACAGTATCCCCATATTGATTAGAGGCAAGAGAGGACATGGACTGGAAGGGTCCACTGGTGTCACTGAATGAAAGTCTTGAAGTTCCTGGAGAACGTCAGCACATAACACCAGGAAGACTGTCTGACCAGTGGTGTGGAGACTGCAGAAAGGTGGAGTGACAACCAAGGGTGTTAATGGAAGGGGACACCCCAGGTAAAGGACACGTGACCTCACCCGTGCCATGATCACATCCTATAGGCATTGAAGTCAAGTCGTGCAGGTGGGAAGAGAAGACACACAAGCCCACCCACATGGCTCAAGCCCAGGGAGGACTCTCAGAAGCCCAGACTCATCCTGAGTCTGATATGATGAGAATCACCCAAAGTCAGCCAGCCTCAGCATTATTCTGGTGGCCCAATCTCACATGATCTGCAGCGGGAGCAATGAGCTACCCTCCAGGAACCAGCCCAGCCACAGGGCTCCAGGACAACCTCACAAGCTTGAGTTCAAGGGTGCACATGGTCTATCCCATGTGTACTGTGACCCTGGCCAAACCCAGGCCTGAGAGAGTCTTACCAATTTTCGATGAAGGCATACTGAAGTGTGGGGCCCTCTGAGGCCTAGGACCCAGGCAGTTGCCCTAGGGTGAATACTGTTGTTCACATTCTGTTATGTATCTCATTCATTTCACATACTTCAGTTGAGTACCTTTTGTTAAGTCTGTCTAGTGAGTCATCAGATAAATCCAGCACAGCCAGTGATCTAACTAGCATTACTGATAGAAATATTTGCCCAAAATTTGAAGTAAAAAATTCTGTTCCTCAAAAATTACCCATGGAATTACCATATAACCCAGAAATTCCATCCCAAGATATATTCCTGAAAGAATCAGAAAGCTTCTCAAAGAAGTACACACACAGATGCATGTTCATAACCACATTATACATATTTGCAGTATGGCGGAAACAATCCAAACGTGCATCGATGGGTGATGGATAAACTGTGGTATATCCATACAATGGCATATTATTCAGCCATAAAAAGGAATGGAGTACTGATGGTGCAGCAATGCAAATAAATCTCAAGAACATGTTCGACGAGGGGTGCCTGGTTGCCTCAGTGGGTTAAAGCCTTTGCCTTCAGCTCAGGTCATGATCCCAGGGTCCTGGGATTAAGCCCTGCATCGGGCTCTCTGCTCAACAGAGAGCCTGCTTCCTCCTCTCTCTCTATGCTTGCCTCTCTGCCTACTTGTGATCTCTGTCTGTCAAATAAATAAGTAAAATCTTTAAGAAAAAAAAAAAGAATAGGTTCGACGAATGAGAAAGATACAAAAGGATAAATACTGTGATTCCATTTACATAAAATACCCAGAATAGGTAAATCCACAGAGACAGAAGACAGATTGGTCATTCCCAGGCCCAGAGAGGAGATGGAAGTGGAATGTAACTGCTTAACAGGAGGGTCTTTCCTTTTTGGGGTGATTAAAACATTCTGGAAGTAGACAGAGGTGGTAGCTAGACAACACAGTCAATGGACTAAATGCCACTGAATCACTCACTTTAAAAATGGCTAATTTCAGGGTGCCTGGGTGGCTCAGTTGGTTGGGCAACTGCCTTCGGCTCAGGTCATGATCCTGGAGTCCCAGGATTGAGTCCCACATCGGGCTCCCAGCTCCACAGGGAGTCAGCTTCTCTCTCTGACCTTCTCCTCGCTCATACTCTCTCTCACTGTCTCTCTCTCAAATAAATAAATAAAATATTAAAAAATAAAAAAATAAATAAAATGGCTAATTTCAGGTTATATAAATTTCACCTCAATTTTCTTTTTAATCTCAGCTTTAAAGATATTTATCCCTAACATAGCTGACTGTACGTAGTTTTACTCAAACATAAAATCAAGTCAACCATGATAATTTGGGGCCATGTTTATGATTATTATTTCTCATAGAATAAAATATCACTGAGAATATACCCCAAAATACATCGAGCTGGGATAGTTTCCAGAGAAAGGAAATAATGTTGAGGGGTAAAGATGCTGAAAAGGGGAAAAAAAAATCTATAGGAACAAAAGATCTGAAAAGAAAGACATTATATTTATTTTTTACTTAAGAAAGTGATCTTTTATTTTTTTTAAAGATTTATTTATTTATTTGACAGAGAGAGATATCACAAGCAGGCAGAGAAGCAGGCAGAGACAGAGAGGGAAGTAGGCTCCCGGCTGAGCAGAGAGCCCGATGTGAGGCTCAATCCCAGGACCCTAACCTAAGATCATGACCTGAGCCCAAGGCAGAGGGTTCAACCCACTGAGCCACCCAGGCTCCCCAAGAAAGTGATCTTTTAATCAAGAATTTTTATATACCAAGGAAAAGAAACATGCCCCAGCATTTGGCCTTGCAAACTATTATCAGAAATCCATTTTATGGGGCGCCGGGGTAGTTCAGTGGTGAAGCCTCTGCCTTCGGCTCAGCTCATGGTCTCAGGGTCCTGGGATTGAGCCCCGCATCAGGCTCTCTGCTCAGTCTCTCTCTCTGCCTGCCTCTCTGCCTTCTTGTGATCTCTGTCTGTCAAGTAAATAAATAAAAAAAAAAAAAGAAAAGAAATCCATTTCATAACCAGAACCTTAAAAATAGTACCTTACCTGGTAGTCCTCAATAAAGATAATTGCTATCTGTTGAACCAACAAATATATCACAAGCAAAGATATAAAAACAAGTAACAAATATATTACAAGCCAAGATATAAAAGCAAACACAACCTACAAATGTGCTGTGTTGTTTTGTATGTTGTTCAAGAGAATTTTGCTGGAAAGATGAAGCAGCAATATGATTAATTCACATAGGAGTTTAATCTCATTACAACCATTACCTTCTAAGAGGAGATATAATACAAACAATGCTGTATTTCTTTTAGACTGCTCTTATCAATTCGATATTAAAATAATTATTTTAAGCTGTTATAGCCCACAGGCGAAACAAAATAGCATAGAAACTATAAAGCTTTGCAAAACAGAACCTATAAGTCGTCCAACTGGGCTTATCACAACCCTGCCAGATAAAGAGGCTGATCACCAGTCAAGAAAAAAAGCTCATTAATCCTGAAGGAAGGAACATTTGCATTTCTATAATGCAAAATTACTCCTGCACTCAAAGATCTGTGTTGCTGAAGGAACTTAATGTATTTCTTCCCAAAACAATTTTTTAAAGTACTTCAATCCTGGGATTTCTTTTGCAGAAAAATGAAACAAAAATCATCTACTTTCACAGTATAATAAATTTTTAGGAGTAATTGTTCTTCCATGGAGATAAAAAGCTTCACTATTAATGTGCGTGATTTTTCTAGATAATATTAAAAGCAATGCAATTACAGTTATGGTAATTGATTTGGTTCTTACCTGATAATGATCGGGGGTCAAGAGTTTAAACCATAAAGCAGAACTTGCTTTGCACTTTTAAAGTCAAGTAAGCAATCTGAAGGTTGGCTTTGCTACAGGGGAGACTAGACTCTCTGCCCTAACCGAGGTAGGAATGGGAGAGAAGATTACTATGAAATTCCTTGTCCCTTCATTATGGCTGTTATCTCCCCCACACCAGAACTGCTCTTTCCTTAGGAAGAAAGTGTAATTCTCAGTTATCTGGCCAAATGAGAGTCATGCGTAACAAGGCCAAATTAATTTCATGGTTAATCTCAAACCCCAGTTTCAACCACCTTTTATTAGTGCCCTAGGCTTCCTTCCTAGATGAAACAGAATCCAAATAAACAAATAATCTCTTAATTCATTCAGACTGATGACACCCTATAAAATTGGGGAGTCCTTTCAAGGTCTAATGGTACAGTTTTGAACCCTCCGTTTTGTCCCTGCTGCTAATGGACCCCCTGACTTGAAGCCCCAGGCTATGCTTTCTGACAGAGGAGGCTGAATGCAACACAATTTAATTAGACCATTTGGATTTTCATTTACTTGGGTATTTATGAACCAAATTCAGTGGAACCAGAGAATTTACCCAGGTGTAAGAAATGAGTAGAAAGATCATCGCCTTTGATGTGACAGAACTTTGATGTGACAGAACTTTGATGTGACAGATAACAGGAAATTTAAGGGAAAAAAAAAAAACTCAAAGAAAAGTCAATTTCTCCATAATCCAGAGATCACAGTTTAATGTACTTATGACTATACATCAGATCGCTTTTGAGCCTTTAATGATGCGATGGGATTCCTTCTATGAATCAGAAACAAAAATCTATGGTGTTATTGCCTTAAACACTGGTGTATTTAAAAATCAGTGAGTCTCCAGGAAAATGTTAACAGTATCATTAATCAAACTTATCTTGGGGTGCTGAGATTATAGTATTCTCTGTAGTTATCTGAATTTTTAATTTTTCCCCAAATAAACATACATTGCTTTCATAATAAAAGAAAAATGAATGATAATTTGTTTGTTAATTTTAAAAAGTAACTAAGCTGGCATTTCTTTTTTTTTTTTAAAGATTTTATTTATTTGACAGACAGAGATCACAAGTAGGCAGAGACACAGGCAGAGAGAGAGGGGGAAGCAGGCTTCCCGCTGAGCAGAGAGCCCGATGCGGGGCTCGATCCCAGGACCCTGGAATCATGACCCGAGCTGAAGGCAGAGGCTTTAACCCACTGAGCCACCCAGGCACCCCCTAAGCTGGCATTTCTAACTGGATTTCAGTCTTCTCCAGGAGGGAGGCAGAGGGGGCAGATATCCAGGATCCTTGTCCAAACTTCAGTATTATTTGTATAATAAAGTTTCACTTAAGATTTTTAAAAAATGATTCCACTGATTAAAAAAAAATGTTGGGTAGCCATTTATCCATTTCCAATAGTTTCTCTAAATTTACCATCTACAAAGTTCTGTGTTGAGAAAATGGAATCACATAAAGGTGGTGATTTCTTGTTGTACTCTTGCTAACCCCTTACAACACCTATGCCTCTACATTTTTTTAAATCACTCTTCTTTTTTCCCCCATTTTTTTCTCCCTTTCTGGGGTCATTTTCCTCCCTCTTTTCTCCTGGAGTTAAGCCTCCCTCCACTTTGGTTTTTCCAGTTCTTACCTTGATTGGGCATCACAAAAGCCAAGAAACTGAGTAAGGCAAAGATAGAACTTTCCCTAGAGGATGAGAGAGGAGGGAACACTATATATATTTACACACTAATCAATTACTTGTCTCCCTTGTGTCCTTGGGTATTTGGAGTAGAGGGAGAAAATAGTTAAAGTCAACTGAAAGGATTTTCAGGTGGTTAAAAGACTGATGGGGAAGAAAGGTTTTAAAAATGCATAACTGTGCATTATAAAAAGGATTCCTTTTGATGTTTTCTTGAGAAACTCTGAGATTTGATTGTTATCATTACACCTCTGCTATTTCTGCCAGTCTGTGCTTAATAAAGACTGGTCCTCATGGTGCTCTTGTTATATACAGGTTCCAAGTATGCAGGCGGTAGGAGCAAGACACAGAGCACATTAAATGCATAAGGACTCCAAAATTAAAGAAAACATAGATGGACAGATGGACCTGGACATAAAACTATCTTGGTCCTTGGCATAAATCTTAATGGCAATGACAACTGGTGACACCTGGTTTGCATCTAAGGAGAGTTAGTGTGCCTCTGTACCTATGACGGTGACAGCAATATATACTGTATACTGGATGCTTCTGTTGTCAAACTTGAGGTCTGTTATTCCTATTTGGGATAACTTCCACGGTTCCTTTTAGAACATTGACTCTCTCGTACACACACATACACACACAAACTATTTCTCCCATGTCTAGTTAGTTTCAAGGAAACAGACAGTTGAGCTATTTATTTGTGAGACAAAGCATAAAAAGTTGGAGAGTCTGCATCTGGCATTGTCAGCAGGTTCAGGCCAAAGAGGAAAGGTCTGATAGAGGTCATGAGAAAGAGTGAAGAGTGGACAGCAAGCCTTACCTAAAAGTCATACGGAGTGTGGTTCTTTGTGGCAAACTGTTTCCTAGAAGGCGAAAGGGTAGGGAGATGCCTTAGCTGCTGGTGTTTTCAGGGCTCAGAAGAAATTTGACATCATCAGACTCAATGAACATCCAAGGGGAAAATATAACTGAGTACCTGAGACTCTTACAGGAAACACACAACTTTATGCTATCACTGGTTACTGAGTTAACTTCTAGTTAATCTCTAAAAGTAAAACTCATCTGAGTCATAGTTGAGCATTTTACCCCCTGTAGAAGTTGAGAGAACTTTAGATGACTTTCTTTCACTGCTTGGCAACAACAGCAAATGTGATGAAATCTAAAGGTATCTAACAGGCAAAAGGGCATTTGGTGACCAAACTGCATCATAAACGTCACGCAGTCAAAAAAACAAAACAAAACAAAACAAACCCAACAAAAAACAAAAAACAAACCCAACAATAACAAAAACTTTTTACCAAAGCACCATGGTGCAGAGAAAAGAGCACAGATGGTCTTGGGGGCCAAACCCAAGGTCTATCAATCACTTTCCAGCAATGTGACTCTGGGTAATTTAACCTCTTTGAGTCTGCTCTGGAAAAGAGAAATGAATAATAAGACTTCCCTCACAAGTCCCATGATTGGAGATGATGTATGTAGATCCCTAGGCAGGGCCTGCCTGGAACATGGTGGGTACTCAGAGGTGGAAACCTACCCTTAGACAAGGTCAAGGCTCCCACCCTAAATTGATAAGTGCCTTCACCCAACTTGGGGAAGGCTGTGTGTATCTATTCCGTAACTCCTTGAGTCCATGAACATTAAGCCAAACTCTCTCCAGTGAGTGAAATTAAATATATAAAACTTGGGAACTGTCAATGCGCCTATCTCCTGCCCTGTGGAGAGAAGATGTGTCTGGAAAGCATAAAGCTGACACCCAGTGAGAAGGTGAATTTCAGGGTAAGAGAATCTTGCCCTTTTTCATCAAGTCCTCAGTTCTACATATCCCTCTGTCCAACCTCACCCTTCCTACAGCTTGGCTGTGCTGTCACTTCCTTCCCAGAATTTTGACTGATAAAATTAGAACTGTTATTTTTCGAATAATAGGCAAGGTGTCACGAGGAAAAGAGGAAGAGCTGAGAACAAATATTCTCCTCCCAATTTCATCTCTTATTTAATAATTTATTCTATCACTCATTCTTCACTTTTGATCGTCCAATGGAAATCCAAGAATATTAAATACAATTGATAAGTATTTTTTCAAAAGATGCTTTTTCCCACATACTTGGCTTTACCTTGTTAGGATTCATCTTCAAAGAGTAAGTTTCATCCTGACTCAAGTTCTTATCTTCCCAGTGGAGCTTTTAAAGAAAGCTAATGGGTTTTGATATATGTCCAACTTCAGCTGCATAATACACTATTATATTGGCTGTTCCATCTGGGAAACACTTAGAGATAAAGGAAATAAGCTGATTAGTGGCTTCATACAAATGGCCGCTCTGAAAATTAGTTTTTTAATGTAGAAAATAAGATCATATTTAATGCCTCTTTTCTGGCTTAGTCCTTTTTGATGTTCAAGGGACTCCAACTGAATATTGACACGTCGCAAAACACTGAAGCATATGTAATAAAAAAATAATTCAGACTATGCAAACAAGAATACATTTATTTTACTATCCCGCATCCAGAGTTCTTCTTAAGAACTTCTTCTTAAGAGTTGTTTTCAAGGGGGCACCTGGGTGGCTCAGTGGGTTAAAGCCTCTGCCTTCAGCTAGAGCCCCACACTGGGCTCTCTGCTCCACGGTGAGCCTGCTTCCTCCTCTCTTTCTCTGCCTGCCTCTCTGCCTACTTGTGATCTCTGTCTGTCAAATAAATAAATAAAATCTAAAAAAAAAAAAAAAGAGTTGTTTTTAAGGACTTAAGAACCAGAAGAATCAGAGATAAGAATGAGGTGCTTTAATACTTTCTGGAAAATACTGAATTCATTCTATACCCATTTTATGTACTCTAGGTACCACTGAATGGTGGTTGTGTACCATGAACTAAACCACAATAAATATGTGTGTGTGTGTGTGTGTATGTGTGTGTGTGTGTGTGTATATACAGAATCCCAGAAAGAATAACAAAAACAAAACCACAGATTTATACCACTGTATACCCCCATCACCCATAATACCTCCAAAATGAGAACCCTGCTGTCCTTGATAGCACTTGATTTTAAGAGCTCAAAGTTGTCCAGCCTTATACTTTTGGCTACCTTCAGAAAATATTGAAACAAAATGTTTCCCAAATTTCAGAAAACTTATTAAAATGTCAACCTGCTTCAGAATTAAAATAAAATCCGCAACACCAACAAAACTTGGTCTTTTTTCAAAAAGTTGTTTCAAATGACTGCCATGATCCCCAGCCAGAAGAAATCAAGCAGACGCACCCATGCGTCATCTCAAACCCTCCACCCACCCAGAGGTCACTTCCATGTATCACCTCCCATGCATCACCATGGCTTCCTGCAGTGTCTCCTTCTTTGAGGGCATCCTTTGACCACACAAGGGAGGAAGAGCACAGACTGGAGGTACCAGGAAGTGAATGCTCCAAGGCAGCCATTACTAATGAGGGTGGGAGTTGGTGGATAATCTCAAATTCCTCATCACTCATGGTGACATTCAGAGACTCATCCATCCTCACAGTGAGACTGATCTTTTCTCCCAGCCTTGGCTCATTTCCCCGATTCCCTCCCAGTACCTCCCAGGGTCACCTCCCAAAGAAACTACCTGCACCCAAATCCTTGTCTCAATATGTGTTTGGGAAAAAATCAAAACAAAGACCACCTCCAAGCAGGTTGTTTTTACCCCACATGGCTTCCTTCCCTATTACCATCTCCTTCCTACTTCCAACACCCAATTAAGGTAAAGAGTTTATCTCCATAATTTGCACACACACAAAGGAAAAAGTTGATCCCTATTACACTGAGAAGAGAGAACCTGAATGATGAA
>RCUC01158664.1:0-45021 GCA_003697995.1 Taxidea taxus jeffersonii
TTCCATGGGATTAATGTTGCTAGCTTTCCAAACATTGTCCTTTAGTCTCTGTTGACAGGACGTCCACAAGCAGACAAGAAAAAGAAGACAACTGTTGTGATGGAGCAAAATTTAACAAAGTTACTGTTCTGAGAGGTGTCTGAAGAGAGTCAATAACCTGGGGAAATGGAGGAAGGAAAAGTGGGGTGGGAGGAAGGAGATGGAATGCCTTTGGCTAAAATAACATTTTTGTTGTTGTCATTGATGAGGATGCTTTCTTCGCATCAGGTTCTCTGAGCCAGGGTCTCAGGTAACAAGGGCCAGGTTGTTGGCCTTGACACTTAGCACCAGGAGAGAAATGCTCCGGTCTTCTACCCCATCTGGTCTTAAGATCCCCTCACACCTGTACTGTTCAACCTCTTCACTGCAAATGTGTGTGTCTCTGCTCTGCAGCCTCTGCCTGAGGTTCCTTGAACACAAGGCGAGTTTCCCCACTTGCCCTCTAGCCCCCAAACCTAGTTGATGATTGTGGGATCTTTACAGGTGTCTAAACACACCCACCTACCTTGTCTGACTTGATCTTCGTGAAAATCCTTTTAAGGAACCCAACTCGGAAAGAGGAAAGGGTAGACTGTCTGGAGCTAGGCAAAGCTGACTGAGTTTGAGTCCTGCTCTCACTTCCTAGCTGTGTGACTTCAGTAAGTTACCTAACCTTTCTGTGCCTCAATTTCCTAATCCTAGGCTGACTTTCAGCCAAGGAGGTAAAATAGAGTTTGATTAAGAGTTTAGACTCTGGCACCTGACTGCCTAGGTAGAATTTCTGCCACCGGGTGGCCATTTGACCTCGGGCAAGTTACTTAACATTTCGGGGCCTCAGTTGCCGAATCTGGAAAGGGGATAATGAGAATCTCTCCAACTCAGAAATTGTGAGGATTAAACAAATAAGTATGATGTAAGAAAAGATGTTAGGGTTCAAAGCCAATGGCCAAGAAAGAATTCTTGAGACACCTTTGGCACAAAAAGTGGTTTTAGTAAAGCAAGGGGACAGGACCCCTGGGCAGAGAGAGCTGCCCTGGGGCCATGAGGGGCCCATTAAATACTTCGAAGCTGGGAGAGGGCTAGAGATAGTGTGAGCCTCCCAGGTATTTTGGAAACAAGGTTTCAAGGATCCTGAGGGGGCTAGCTATTGTTGGAAAAGGTCATTTGTTATTGTTTAGTAAAAACGTCAGTTATGAGACCCTTCAGATGTATGCCATAGGCTTGGAGGGTGATTGTCTGGGGGAAGGAGGGCAGCGATAAAGGAAGTTTCCAAAGGAATTTTTACGTATTAAAGTAGACTTACAGGGTCCTGGGGGTTGGGCTAAGATTGCCCTTTTTCCCTCAGCTAAGTATCAACATCAAGGCTGCTGAGTCCCTAGAGGAAGGTCACTCTGCCTGTTTCAAGGACTTGTCAATGGGCTGTAGGTAGTAAGGACATTTAATACTTTTTCTTCTGCCTTTGTTTTCCACATCAAAGTACACATGAAACACTTAGGAGGGAAAAAAGTCCAATATGTAGTAATCACTATGTGAGCTCTACTATTAGTCTTATCTTTCTTTACACAATATATTTTTTCCCGCTACTAAAAGTAATATATCAGCATTGTAGAAACCCTGGGACATCGCTATTTTGCTTTTTATACTTAATTTTTTTAATTTTATTTTTATTTAAACATATAATGTAACCCCACCACCCTCTCCCATACTTAATTATTTTTTAATAAGAGTCTTAGTGAACAGTGCTCCAAAATATTCAGCCAATGCCTCCTCGCTGTGGTACCATGTCCTCCCTCCCAGCTGTCCCAATAACTGAGGGAGGACACAGGAGTGAGAACACCGGCCCAGCTGTGCACTGTCCACCCACCACTTTCCCCTCCCCCAACGACAACAAGGAACAATCAGCCAAACAACCCAGAAACAACAGGATTCAAATTAAGGCCAGAAGGGTCTTCCTGCAGGCGGCCTGCCTGTTCCTTTCACTCGAGGGTCCTTGTTCAGTTGTCATTTTAATTTGGCCTCTTTGCCTTACCTCCCTCTGGCAAGTAGCCCCTCCCCTGCAGAATCTAGGAGGATGACAAAGTTCCTAGATTGTGTACTGACCTGGAAAAAGACAGGAAAAAAAAAATAAATAAACATCCATAACTTTTCCAGGAGAGGGGAAGAGAGGTCTTGTCCATGCTCCTCTGCTCCTGTGGCCTTCCTGACTACACTAGAGAGGACCCCTCGCCTTTTCCATCCTTCCTGAATGCCAGAGGTGGCCAAGTGGTACTTCAACCACACTCGTTTGAGCTGGAAGAAGGTTTTTTTCTTAATTAGATCGGGGAATGGAGAAGCACTCACGTACTGTGTAGCTCAGTGGAAGGGGGCCCAGT
The DNA here is from genome assembly GCA_003697995.1 of Taxidea taxus jeffersonii. Classification (NCBI taxonomy): domain Eukaryota; kingdom Metazoa; phylum Chordata; class Mammalia; order Carnivora; family Mustelidae; genus Taxidea; species Taxidea taxus. The sequence continues at coordinate 2,391 of RCUC01158664.1, forward strand.
TACCAAAAACATTGGGGAGCAGGCAGAGACCGGGAGGAGGGCCATGCCCTTAATGCCCATCTGCTCAAGCCAGTTCTCTTCCCAGGTCCTGGAGTGCAACTGCTTTGTAGCTGGGGTCTTCTCATGAGAACCCCAAATGCCAGAGCCAAGTCCCCCTTGGGGATTCAAGTGGCCCCACCTTAGCTTCTCCTCCAGAGTTTTTTGTATAAGATTACAGTGTTCTGACTGGGTGGAGGAAGGAAACGTTCCTCGGAAACAGAAGAGATGGGCGTGCTTCCTCAGTAAGGAAGGACAAAACTGCATTCCATAACTGAGTGCACACCTAGCACAGGCTTTACTAATATTTGTTGAGTGAGTGGTGTGCAATTTGGGGAGTTCTCAAGATAAAAAAGGAAACACTGACTGTGCTTTCTCCATGACAGGCATGATGCTAAGCGCTTTACACATCTTGTTCGAAATAATCCCAGGAGATAAAAGACACCCTGAAATAAGAGAGGAGGACACGGAGGCTTAGGAAGTTTCAAAAATTATCCAAGGTCACAGACTGGTAAGTGGCAGAGCCAAGACTCAAACCCAGATCTTTCTGCCACTGAAATCCATTCTTTGAACCACTAACAACAATAATAAAGGTAACGATGATGCAGACACACTGTGTGCCAAGCAACTTAGCCATTTTATATGTATATGTATATATATATATATATGATCACAGAACATTTGTATTATTGTGTCCTTCTAACGAGTGAAAAGATTGAAGCACAGAGAGGCCAACTGACACATTCAAAGTCACACAGCTCTTAAATGGCCTGAGCTGAGACACCAACCAAATATTCTTATTTGGGCCAGAGCTTCCTAGGAACTGTCAGGGACACAGCAGAGGACACATACATTTGTCCTTTGGAACGCTGAAGTTCATTCAAAGCTGAGATTCTGCAAGTAGTATTTACTGAGTACCAACTAGGCACTAGCCCTGTGCTGGGTCTTTTTGCACCCCCTGTTTCGTTTGATCTGCACTACCATCCCAATATGGGATATCCCCCTTGGGGATATATCCCAGTAATGGGGGAGTTATTCTCCCCCATTTTGCAGGTAAGCAAAGAATAGCTTTCAAGAGAGAGGTTTCTCAGCTATCGACTCTGGCCCGGCCTGACCAGGAATTCTGCCAGGCGCATCTCCAGGTCAACTAGCCTCACACGTAGCCACAGTCAGTACTCACACATAACTTTTTTCCCTTAATATTCAGCACGCACACACGTGCACACACACAAAAATCCTAGCTGTGGAAGAGCTAAATATAAAACTGATTGCTGGCTTCACTGTTTATTCTAATCCGTGCAGGTTCATAAAGTCCACTTAAGGCCAAAATAAGGCTGACTCACATCTGTAACAGAAAATCCGTTCATATTTACAAGGTTCATAAAACCTGCTGCAGATAACTTAGGTAGAAAGATATGGCAAATTCATTTACAACTTCATCCAAATGTCTCACTAGCAGTGGTCAGAGAGGGCTGAAAACCAAGGAAGCATAATGTTCAAGTAATCTGTGAGACCGACATACTCTCATTACTAAAAGAACCAGGCAATCTAAGAATATTGCACTCAAGTGTTCAAAAACAGAACACTCCATTCATGGGACTTATGAGATGTTTAGAGGACCAGACTCATGGACACACAAGCACACACACACACACACACACACACACACACTCACTCACGCTCTATGGGGGAATGGGGGAGGGGGGGTGGGGGGATGCCTTTCCGCCTGAAATGTTTGGATAATTGTTGACATTTCGGGGGGGCAAACACACTCCCTGTGCCCAGCCTACTGCTATCCAGGCTCATCATTCATTAAACCAAGATGACTACCCACCAGCATCTCTTACTTGCCCTGCCCTATATTGCACATGGAGGGAAAGATAAGAATAGAAATGCCCCAGGGCACCTGGGTGGCTCCATCACTTAAGGTTAGGCATCTGACTCTTGATTTTGGCTCAGATCATCTCAGGGTCGTGGGATCAGCTCCATGCTGCGTGTGGGTGTGGAACCTCCTGGGGATTCTCTCTCCCTCTCCCTCTGTCCCTCCCAGCGCCCCCTCTTAAAAAAAAAAAAAAAAAAAAAAACAAGGGACGCCTGGGTGGCTCAGTTGGTTAAGCAGCTGCCTTCGGCTGGGGTTGTGATCCCGGCGTCCTGGGATCGAGTCCCACATCGGGCTCCTTGCTCGGCGGGGAGCCTGCTTCTCCCTCTGCCTCTGCCTGCCACTCTGTCTGCCTGTGCTTGCTTGCTCTCTCTCCCTCTCTCTCTGTCAAATAAATAAATTTAAAAAAATATTTAAAAAAAAAACAAAAACAAAACAAAGCAGAAATGCCCTCAAGAAACCTACCATGTGACACCCTGGCTTATTGAAAGAAGAAATTTCTTGGGGTTTATTTGTTGAGGGGGATCCAAGCCCAAGTGCCCCAAGAAAATAACCCAAGCTAAAAAGGGAGATTTGTTGGCAGGAAGAGCAGCTTCACGAGGAAGCAGCTGCGGGAGTCAGTTCCCATCTCTTTCTCCTCCCTGGCACCCCTGGATCATGCTCTCATCTCCATTCTCTAGCTTCTTCTTACCTGCCTTTCCCTGCCAGCCACTCTGCCTCCACAGGACCAGGCATGTGGAGAGTGGTTGATGTGACAACCAAACCCAGCTGTGAGGCCATCTGGAGACTGCTTGAGAGAAACACTAGAGCCCCTCAAAACCATGGCTTCCAAGGGAAAGGGGTTCCACCTTGAAAACTCTGTACCCACAGGAAAGAAACAGGCCAGCTCACTTCCCCTGGGCTCTGAAGCTGGCTCCCTGAATCTGATTCTGTGTGAGAGCAGGACCCCCTGCCATGGGGCCACTTTCCAAAGAGGGGTCATCGTTTACAGAGATACTCCATCTTTGTGGATGTCTGGGCTTCAGTAACTCCATCACCTAGGATACAGAGAAGAGGAAAAGGCTTGTGTCCCTGAGTCTGCGGGTGACAACACAGCCATTGCAAGCTGCCTCAACAGAACTTAGTGTCTTACAATAGTCCCCGCTCTGCCGGCATGAATGGAGAGCCTACAGGGAATCTCTGCTAGGCACAAGGGGACTCAGAATCAGCGAACATAGTCACCGATCTCAAGGACTCTTCTCTTCTCCTCAAAGAGCACAGACATGCCCTTAACCAGCATAATCTACAGTGAAGGTAGAATATGCCTCTAAGTGCAGGGATGAAACTAGATTTTGTTAAAAGACAACTCTATGCGGGCCTTTAGTCCTCACATTCTGCCTGAGAGACACAAGGGGTAACTTGGCTCAGAGAGGCTAAGAAACTTGCCTACAGTCACCCTGGTGCAGAGGGTCCGGGGGATGGAGAGGAGGAATGGGGAGGAGACAAGACTGCACTGCTGAGATGTCCACCAGCCATGCTGGGAGAATCATTAGGCAAAGTTAAATTACTAATGTCTTTCACAGCCAACAGTGTGTGGGGAAATAGGTTTTGGAAGATTTGTTTGAAACAGGCACAGTAAGGGACTGACGATGATGGAGACAGACCTAAGGAGACCAGGAGCAAACAACAAAGTAACATTCAGTGAGCATCTGAGTGTAGGAGCAGATGGACCCCTACACCTCAGCCAGCCCTGCACTGCGATGTTACATGGTAATTAGCGCTCGTAATGATCGCCCTGGGTTATCCAGAAAGACATAAATGACATTGACATATTGTCTAAAGTGAATAGAAGGTGCATCGGGACCCCATTGCCTTTGCCTCAGTCTTGGGCTAGCTGTGTGATCTCAGAAAAGTCGGCTAGCTTTTCTGGACCTCATTCCTCTCCCTGCTGAAATGAGGGTTATGGCAACTCTGAAAGTCAGAAAAGCCAAGTGTAGATGCAAACCAAGGAGTCCCGGAGAAAGATTATTCTGGCACGCCCTAGTGTCACCAGCCCTTGTGGAGGGTGGCCATGTTCTCCTGGGGGACCAGCTGATCCGTACCTAGATGCGTATCAAAGATGCCGTCCTGCCGCTCCCTCTTTGCTCCCACTCCTCAGAAGTCTTACCTCGCAGCAATGCCATGTTTGCCCAAGTTGTCGCTGAGGATAGCACGACTATAATTGTTTTAAAATCAGGGGCACGTTGCTACTTACAGGAAAGGAAAAACATATGAATGTGGCAAAATTTCTTCTATGCAGGGCACAAGTCATGCTGTTTAGATGTTAACTGACTTTTGCAATCTCCAGGCAGCAAAAAAGAAGACGTATGGCCGAGAAACCCCAGCCAACTCCCTCTTCACGGGAGGACGCGGAGGCTGAACGCAGACCTGGACCAGCTGTGTCTGCTCTGCTAGAAGCCCGCGGTTGAGGGCTTGGGGGATTTTCTGTTGTCTGTCCCGCTTGCCCTAACTTGGGTTCAAGGGTCAGAGCCAGTGAGGACATGAGATTTGACAACCCTCCCAACTTCCTTTGTTACAGCCTTAGAGGGCCAGTCCTGGGAGCCTTGTTCTTTAACTTCCAGGGCACAGGGCTGAAAACCAAACACCCTTGGGGGAAGCAAGATCTTAATCCACAGATGGTAAATAAGTTTCTTCTAAACTACCAACAGTTGATAATTGGTAATGACTGCCTGCAGCCTTGTACTGAGAAGAAATTTTAAGCTATTCCCCATGGTGATGTTCAAAAGATTTAAGAACCCACCAAACAGCACAGACATCAGCTGCCGAACTAGCGCAGGCTCTACACCCCACCACCTGACCCTAACCCCAGGGCTTCTGGGCTCTTCCAGGTTCCCTGCTGGCTTGGATGTTTACTCTTTGCTGGCTCAGTGCAGACAGGCGCAAAGGGAGTCTGCAGGCAGAGCTCGTCACCACTGGCTGCAGAAGACGTTTAAACCACCTGATTCCAGGTAGCCTGTTGGCTCCGTCTGTCCCCCAGGCTCATGGGAAGTGGCAACGATGGCTTAGCCTTGTCCGCCTCACATGGAGACAAAGGAAAGTGTAGCATCCTGTGAAGCATTTTCTCTCCCTGCATGCAGACTTGACCTAGCAAATCTGCATTTTCCTTGGCGGGGGTGGGGGGGGGGGGGGGGGGGGGTGTCATTGGTTGTCGGCACGGTCAGTTTTGACTGGGTACAAAAAGAAAGTTGACGGGGTCACCAGAGACACACTCACACTGGGTGTGGTTACACTGATGTGTTTTGCACTGCCAGCAACCTGTTGACCTGAAACCATAGAACTCACTGGTCATGATGTCATTCTACTGGCATTAACCTTGGACAGCTAAAAATGATGGAATTGCTTCTTTTCAGCTTCAGTTACAGTTACGGATGGGGGCAAGCCTATTCTTCTGACACAGATGGTGGCTTTCAGGACCCAGGAGTCGCAGAAAGGTGGCCAAGTTCTCCTGGCCTTCTGGGGTGCTCACTGATTAGAGATTATTGCTCAAAATCTTAGGAAGAGGGCAGTTCGGGGCTCTCTTGCTGTTGGACGCTTGGCCTGGCAGGGAGAACAGATCGCCATGTACCCTTGGAGGGCATCGGGGCCAAGGACCTAAGTCTCTCATACCTCAGGGAGCATCACTGGGAGTGGGTGAAAAAGGGCTCAGGAGGCTGCCCTAAAAGATTCTGGTTCAGCAGAAATCTGCATTTTAACAACTTTCCAAACTGACTCTGCTGCGGGTTATGGATTGCATTTCGAGAAACTTTAGTCAGTTGGGATGAGAACCCAAGAGGCTTCTGAGGGGATAGAAGCAGATAGTAAAATGGGCAAAGACAGTGCAGTGGGGACATGAGGTAACTGACATAACCTCCACCCACTCCTGCTTTCCTAACAGGGGGCTGGCTGCTGCCTTCATCAGAATAGTGAATCAGGTCCGTTAACTGCTGCAGAGTAACAAGTGCCTGGTGTGCATTTCGTGATCCATGGCAGCAGCAGCCTGGAAGGTGGATGCTCATTTTTAGGTGAAGGAACTGGGGCCAACACCACACAACTTGAAAGTGGTAAGCCCAGGACTTGAAACCAGACAGCCTGACTCTGGAGCCCGAGCACTCATCAGCAGCCTGGGCTGCCCGTGTTCGAGAACAATTCTGATACACCTGAGATAATAGCTCATCATATCCTCATGGATGAGCTAGAATATTAATATAACCATCAGCTCTTCTCAGTTTATTTATATTTTCACTTATTTTTAAGAGGGAGCATATGAGCAGGGCAGAGTAGATGCGGAGGGGGAAGAGGGAAAAGGAGAGAGAATCTCAAGCAGACTCCCGGCTGAGCCCAGATCCTGACAAAGGGCTCCATCTCAGGACCCTGAGATCATGACCCGAGCCAAAATCAAGAGTCAGACACTCAACTGACTGAGCCACCCAGGTGTCCCTGCTTTTCTCAGTTTGTAATGAATACTTCTGGTAGAAAACATAGAATGGAAAATAGAACTGACAGTGGCTAAAACTGTAATAATAAATTTCATTATAATGAGAATGTAACTAAAGAATCTTATCTCCCCTGACACAATTTAGATTTGCAAAATCGAGCCTGAGAACACTGGACCCAAAAAAGTAAAATCACTCATCATGGCAAAAACTATAATGGCCAAAAAAAAAAAAAAAAAAAAAAGAAAGAAAAAGAAAAAGAAAAACCCTGAGTGACAAACCAAATATTCATTGTACAGTATGTATGTAATAGAATTTCTCCTAATAAAAATGGAAATGAAAACCAAAATGATTAGATATTTTTAGATTCATCCCATGGCAGAAGATTATTAAGAAATTAAATGTACTTATTGGAATTCACTCTCAAAAATCATTTTTTGACAAAAATTATTGTTAACATGACTTCGTTTATACACAAGGGATCAGAATGTCCTCAGGGGGTCAAAACGGCAAGGAACGAACTTTCAGGGGGTCATCCTGGGTTGTATTTATAAATGTTGCCCATCACTTGGGCAGCCACCCTAGGCCCTCACTCGTTAGGATCTGTGTAGTAATCAGGCCACAAAACCATGTGCCAGTTGGTGGGATGCTGGGGTCGGGCGTGCTCCCTGTCCTCCCCCAGCGCTGTGCTCTTACCAGTTCCAGGGGAATCCCAGCTGATGATCACTGCTGAGCTGACACACTGTTTTTTGTTCTTTTTAAGTAGGCTCCATGCCAGTGTGGGGCTTGAACTCAAGTCCTTGAGATCAAGAGTTGCACGCTGTCCTGGCTGAGTCAGCCAGACACCCCAGATGCACTGTTTCCTACAAGGGCAGGAAAAAGATGTTTGAGAAACATTGCTTTAACTATGGACAACGTGCCCTACCTCCTTGTGTCTCCCTACCCGACCCTGTCCACCCTGGATATTTAAATATCGACGCATTGTTTGTCCACCACTCCACCAGGCCACACAATCGCCGCTGCTCATCCGGACCACGACAATAACCTCACCAGGCATCCTGTTTCCACTCTGCCTCCTTAGGATCATTCTTCATTCTGAAGCCAGAGAGATCTCTCAAAAGCATAAGTCAAATTATGCTCCTCTGCTTAAAGCCATTCAATGGCCCCCTGTTGCACTTAGAATAAAGCATGAAATCCTTATCCTGGTTTACAAAACCCTTTACGTTCTGACCCCTGCTTACTTTACCAAATATATCGTGTGCCGCCTGCCCTCCCATCTCTCACCTTACTCCTCCTGCCTAGAGTCCTCTGTGCCGATCTTATGCTGGCTGCTGCTTCTTAACTTTCAGATCTCTGCTTACATGCCACGTCCTCGGAGAGGTCTTTCCCGATCCCTGTTCCCCATTTCAAGGCCCCACACGGTCACTAATGTTTCATCCTGTTTTAATTCTCTGCAAAACACTACATCTCATATTTTGGTTGATTTGTGTGCTCGTTCCTTACCTGATCCTTCTGGCGCACTGAGAAGCTCCATAAGGGGAGACACTAATTTTATATTGTTTACTATTTGCCAGCACCCAGTATCTGTTTATGGATATAAGGAATGGAGAGAGGGGTGAATGAATGAGCAAGGGAACGGATGAAGTACCTTAAGGCTGTTGAAATGGTAGGAGCCAGCGTGCTGGGAATACCGACGAGAAATAAAGGTAAGGTTCCTCTTCCTTCTCTCCACCCAAGACCCTCCTCAAAGCCCCCTTTTCCAGTAGGAAGCCTACCCCATCTGCCATGTCTCCACCCTCCATTTACAGTTGTGGTTAGCCCTACGCTCCTCAGCGCTACGATTCTGCATTACCTTCCATATGACATTGCTCAGCCCCACTGCACTGGCCTGGATCTCCCCTACTAGAGAATCTCCTTGCAGGTGGGGGTTGTATTTTTTGTAACCTCCAGCTCCTAGTGGGCCCCTAATAAATATTTCATAAACTATAGGAGTTCAGGGTTGGAAGTGATCTGAGAAATCACCTTCTGGAACCTCCACCCTGGAGGTTAGAGACCAGAGGCCTAGAGACAGAAAGGGACTTGCCCAACATTGCATGGTCAGCCAGACATAGGACAATCCCCAGTCTGTGTCCTGTCTCCGAGGCCAGTATTCTTCCTGCTGCATCAATGGAGACCTTAGAAATACAGACTCCTGGGCACCACCCCCCAACCAGACCTGGCAAAGGCCCCAGCAACAGGTGCTCAACATGGCAGTGGTGACTGTGGTTCCAGGGGCCCAGAGACGGCGCTGTTTGGGTAACCTGCTGTTAGGTCAAACTATATGAAATCTCTGGCATTCAGCCACTTTTGATACACAAACTGGCAATTTCATACGGTTCAACCTAATGCTAGTTTCCTGAGTGAAAGTACAGGGGAAAGGATGAAGAGAGGAAATGAGAGCTTTCCGAAGAAAAAAGAAAAAAAGAAAGGAAGGGAGGGAGGAAGGAAGGAAGAAAGGAAGCTTGAGAAGGATGATAAAGAGACTCCCAAGTGGAAATTTCCAGAGGACAGGGAGAGCCTCCTTTGCTGGACACAAAGCTGCTTGAGGTGCCAGGAAGGATATGCGGTATAACTGGCCATAGCAAGTTCCTCATCACAGAGAAGGTTATGCACAATAAGGAAAGCTTTGGGTTTTTTTTACTTTTAAGGAAGCTCCACACCCCACGTGGGGCTCAAACTCACCACCCTGAGATCAAGTCGCAGGCTCTTCTGACCAAACCAGACAAGCACCTCATGGAAAGCTTTTAGAGTTGGCATTTATCGGGGGGTCCTTGCCAAGCACGGCTTTAAGGAATTTACCTCCATCACTTCACCCTAGTGGCAATCTCACTCAGTTCCACTTTACAGATGAGGAAACTGAGGCAGGGAGAGGGTAAGGAACTGCCCAAGGTTGTGGATCAGAGGTGACAGAGACCACATCCTCACCCACTGACGTTCCTGGGAAAGTCATATGTCCATTCAGCATGGGGAAGGCTTTGGGAAGCCATCTCCAGCATGAGGAGGGCAGTTGGATGTAAGACTTTTCAGGAAACCCCCAGGGCCTGGGATTTTAGGGTTCTAGGATACCCTAGAGTGAGCATTCTGGTAGACGAGGGCCTCACCACTCGCTCTTCCCCCCTCCCAGTACACACTCTCCACCTTCCTCCTCCCCGTCATGGTCAGACACACACCATGGCTGGGAGATGTGGGTCCAGGAATTTGGGGTCATGAACATCTGTTTATTATACCCCTGCTATGCACCAGGCACTGGCCGGTCTATCCACAGAAGACACTGTATCTCAGGTAGTCCTCTTAACACCACTGAAGAGGTATATTCCTTCATTTTATAGACAAGACTAAGGCCTGGCCTTGCTACATGGCCCGTAACAGAGCCAGGACTGGAAACAGGGTCTGTCGGATTCCAGACTCTTGTGCTCTTTCTACAGAACCACAGAATACCTAGGGAATATTCCAGATAGCAGTGGGGCCTGAGAGCTGAGAGGAGCTAAACGGAAGAAAAGGAGCTACATTCTTGGTTCTGACTGCAAATGCCCTGTGCTTCCTACAGTCAGAGAAGCTGCCCGCCCAGCCAAGCCTGTCCCAGGTGGCCTGGGACACCCCATCCAGCGGCAGGATGTGGGAGAAGGAACGCGCCATTTCCAACTTTAATTGAGCAACAAAATTGGAAAATCACAAGAGTCTATTAAGACAGTGTGACAACAAACAAAAGAAATCAGGCTGCTCATGAAACATTTCAAATCTAGACTACCCAGCCCTCCCAAAGTGCTCTTCTCCTCAGGGGAGACCAGCAGGAGCACGTGTGCGAGCAGCCAGGTCCCCGGGTTCCCGCCACGGCGGGGGAGGGCTGCTGCCTCCTTCCTGCACCTGGTAACACTATCATTTACCTGGCAGGTTCCTCTGGCTGGCTTTTGTTCTATATGCTCCCGGAGTTCTCCATTAACCTCTCCTCTACCCTCTGCCACCACGATACTGTGGCTCCTATTCCTCTTAGAACCAGGGGGAAGCAACACAGATCCTGCCCACTCCCCACCCCCGCCAGAGTCCCAGTCTCCCCACCGAGGGGGGAGCAGGGACAGCAGAGAGCACAGCCAGGGGCTGAGTTTACTATAATGATGGGAGAGAAGCTGCCTTGGTTCTAAGGGTGACTCACCATGCCCAGCTCAGGGGACCTTTTCCCTGCCAAGCTCTGCCAGGCAAGCCCAGGGTCACCAATATGCCCTCCTGAATGTCTGCCAGGCAAGGGCCCTGGGGCCAGGGACCTTGGCTCTCTCTGTCTGTGGACGTGAAGAGGGCCTCCCCGGGGGTGCAGACAGGCCCAGCCTTCAAGCAAATGTGAGCTGTGTTTCTGAAATGGTTCTTCAGAACATTTATTCACAGATGTTCAGTTGAAATGCTCCTTGATCAAATATAGTGACACAGGTTCACGCACAGCTGTTTACTCAAGAGAAATGACGATCTATGTCCCCAGAAGCGCTTACACACAAATGCCCAAGCAGTTTTACTCTGTGTCACCTAACGTCTGTCAGCCGGGGGCTGGGGCGGCAACTGGGGGTGGTCCAGACAAGGGGCTGCTACTTGGCAGTGAACGGCAGCCAAGTGTACACGGCACAGCAGAACCTCAGGAGACAGTGTGCGAAGGGGAAGAAACTAGGGACCCGGAAGCCTACTCGCGGTATGATTCCACTTACGGGAACCTCTAGAAAAGACAAAACTCTAGCTATTAAAAACAGATTGGAGGGACGCCTGGGTGGCTCAGTTGGTTAAGCGGTTGCCTTCGGCTCAGGTCATGATCCCAGTGTCCTGGGATCGAGTCCCGCATCGGGCTCCTTGCTCGGCAGGGAGCCTGCTTCTCCCTCTGCCTCTGCCTACCACTCTGTCTGCCTGAGCTTTCTCTCTCTAATAAACAAATAAATAAATAAAAATCTTTAAAAAAAACAAAACAAAAACCAGATTGGAGTTGCCAAAGCTTGCAAGTTGGGGGGAGAATGGCCACAAAAGGTCATGAGCAAACCTTCCAGGCAGCTGGAAACGTCCTATATCTTGACAGTGGAGTTAGTTCTCTGAGTATATATATTTGTGGAAACTCGTTGAGCTGCACTCTTAAAATAAGTGAATTCTATTGTCTGTAAGCCAGCCCTCAGGAAGACTAATTATTGCTTTAAAAAAAAAAAAACAGATGGGGCATTTTAAACCACGGGACTTTTCGGAACCCTGGATGTGGTGATGTGCATTTTAAATCTTCAAAATGGAGCTAAAATGTCCGAAGTCTGGCAAATTCATTTGACAAGGGATTTGATAAAAAGTTTTGCAGAACACCAATTAAAATCTTGAGCAAACAGGTAGAGGAGAACGCATTCGAGAACTACCAGCCTGGAGAAAGCATTGTCCTTTTAAAACTCAGAGCCTCCTGAGAAGGCGGCACATTCAGCAGGACATCCTCCGGGCAGGTGGGCTGGCAGACAGCTCTCTGCAGATGGGAGGAACAGGGCTCAGCAGGAGCGCACTGCCTGTGCAGAGGGCGTTGGGCAGGGAAGTGGGCACCAGGAGCCTGATTGTGACCCATGCAAGCTTTGGCCATTTGTCCCTCCATCCAACTGTCATTGGTCCCGCAAGGCACTCTCTGCCCAGTGCCAGGGAAACAAGCCACCTATGGTGCTGTCCCAGGGTCCTACCCTCTCTTCTAGGATTTTCTTCTCTGGCATCTCATTACCTTTTCCCAGAGGGAAGGCGGGATGGGTCTCTGAGGCTTGGGCTGGCACATTCCCAGGTACCTCCAGCCAGTGTGGTCCCCAGCTCTAACCAGCAGGTGGTCCCCGGCTCATGGAGCATGAGAAGGAGCTTAGCACGGGATGGGGAGTTCTGGCAGGTGACAGCAAAGGGAGAGAGTCTCCCACTTCATTTCATCCCCAGTCCTGACCAAATTCTCCCCACCCCTCACTAGGCCTGCCTGTTGCTCCGAGTAGGGGAAGGGGGTGGGAAACCAGACAAGAGAGAAGATCCCAGAGTCGGCTGTGGGGAACATGCCTGCTTTGCTAAGTGGAGGAGCCTCGGTCCCGCTAGCTCTGCTGGCCCTGCCTGGTTCCCTTCTGCCTCTCTCGTGTCTCCCTGACACGGCCACCTGGCTCCTTTCCAGAAGTAGCCATATCCAGGGAAGCAGAGTACAGGCTCCAGTTGGGACGCTAGTCTCCTTCCAGAAACTGGGCTCTTAATGGCTGCTGTTAAGTTCATTCCCTGCCCTGTACCTAAGAAAGGAGGCAGCCCCAGAAGTGTAACAGGCTCTCCTCACCCCCTTGCCCAGCATCCAGCCACAAAAGATCACCTGGCCTCCACGGCTTAGAAAGAGAGGTGCCCAGCAGATGGATCTCATGTGGTAACACACCACTGCCCTTCTCGGCACTCCCGGGACTCCTTGAGGGAGGCTGAGAGGGCACCTCAGGCCCCAGGAATCTCTCTGAAACACGCTGCGGCTATGGGAACTGGTCAGGCATTCTGGCTGCCCATCACTTCCCACTCTGGACTCGAGGGTGTGAGACGGGGCTGCCGCCTCCAGGAGCCCAAACCATCCTCCGTGCTCCCTGGGCTCCCAGGTCACAGCTGGGAGACATGCCCGCCCCAGACCTCACAGAAGAGCTGGGACCAGAAAAACATCCACAGTCGCGGCCCCTCGCACCAGAGGGAAGAGCAGCACCGGCAGCAGTCCACCAGCCAAGCCGAGCACAGACACGCTTGCCACCACCTCGCCTGCTCCTGAGTGGGGACAGAAGCTCCGTGAGGGTGGCAGGTGCCTCCTGCTGTGTTCACCGCTCTGTCCCCGGAGCCCAGAACCCCTACGAGGCACTCAACAAACGGGTGAATGACTGGATGAATAAAATGCATGTATGCAACACATGTATTTTAAAGAATCTATTTAAAGTGTTTGCAATTTTTTCAAAGGAAGAAATTAAGAAGGGAAGCCTAGATGCCTTAGGTGAGAAATCACACACAGGAATCTCCTGGCAGCAGAGTAGGTGAGGAAGCCAAGGAATTGTGTAGTCCAGTCATTTTCAGTTTCGTTCTTCACACTGGAATCCTTCAAGAGAAAGTGGGGTTGCTCCAGAAGAGGCAGGAAGGGAAGACCAGAGCTCCCTGGAATCAACCTCTTCAGCTCTCCTCCAGCCACACTCCACCCCCTTCCTGTCATGGACCCACCCTGCACGCCCAGGAGAGGTGAGGGTGGTCAGGAGCACTGAGCCCCAGCATCCAGGGGGATGAAAACCCAGTCCCGTTCCCAGCCCTGGGCTCTGTGAACCATACCCCTGTATTGGGCAAGATTTCCTGCTATGTTGCATAAGCTAGTTTGAGGAAGGTGTTGGCCACTGGAGGCTATCATGGCCTTGATAAATTTAGGTAGCCTGTTGTGGGTGCTCTCCCATAAGTCCCTAAGCCTAGACCAGCCCTGATTGGAATCCTTGGGCTGAGGCTGGAGAAGCATCCAGCAGGCGAACCAGTGACCTTCTAGCTGACCAGCATAGTGCCAGACTGCGGGGCTGGGGCCCTACACACTAGATGAAGTCAAAGTCAACCCCTTTACTTCTCCTCTAGGAGAGAGAGATTGATTGATTGATGGGGGGGGGGGCTCATTTTTGGCAAGATCTAAATGCAATTCTAACTCAGCAGATCCATGAGAAAATTGACAAGAGCCAATCCTTTGCACAAGGCCTGCTCTGATTTCATGCCGACAAATTATTTTTTAAAGGGCATTAATATCACAAGCTGATGACTTTTAGCCCTGAGCAAATGATGCATTTTAATGTTTCTTTACACATAGCTCTCAGCCCCAGTGAAGCTGTCTCCAGCAAAGCATTAGCAAACATTTACATTTCAAAATTCAACAGAGGGTTGTTGTTGGGTGTTTCTTTCTTTCTTTATTTTCATATATGCCTGGACAGAGAGATCATATTTCACACATTACGTGGTGGGGAGCATCCATTTCTAAGCCCTGGCATGACATCAGAAGATGGCGGTGCCTGGTTTTCATGCCTACAATTGGAAGACTGATTCTGCAAGGGAGAGACACCATGGCTTTGTCAAACACCGTGACTCTGGTGGCAGGCAGGCTGTGTGTGCAGGGGCCCTACTCCTGGGCATGGGGAAGGCACCCTGCATTTGCTGCCTCCTGCTGAGGGTCAGAGAGCAAACAAACCCAGCTTTGGAGCTTATTTTCCCAGGTGCCGTTAAAGCCAAAGGACAGTGAACCCAGGGCCAGGTGAGAATCAGAATCAATCAGAGGTAGGGATGCATTTTCCATTTTCCATAAACTCAAATCGGTTAAGTGTCACAAAATTAGAGGGCTGCAGCATGCTGTCAGGATCTGTCACATTTAAAGTCATCCGACTGGGGCGCCCGGGTGGCTCAGTCTGTAGAGTGTCTGCCTTCTGCTCAGGTCATGATCCCAGGGTCTTGGGATGGCATCCTTTGTCAGGCTCCTCGCTCAGCGGGAAGCCTGGTTCTCCCTCTGCCTCTCTCTTGTGCTCTCTCTCTCTCACACACTCTCACTCTCTCTCAAATAAATAAAGAAGATCCTTTAAAAAAAGTCATCCAGGGGCACCTGGATGGCTCAGTGGGTTAAAGCCTCTGCCTTCAGCTCAGGTCATGATCCCAGGGTCCTGGGATGGAGCCCCACGTTGGGCTCTCTGCTCGGCAGGGAGCCTGCTTCCCTTCCTCTCTCTCTGCCTGCTTGTGATCTCTGTCTGTCAAATAAATAAGTAAAATCTTAAAAAAAAAAAAGTCATCCGACTGTAGCTGCAGAGATCCTCACTCTAGACCAAAGCCTCCAGATGCCCCACACTGTACTGGCTGGAGAATGCCACCCACTGGTATGTCTCCAAATCCCAGCTTGGCCACCTTCTGGCAGTGAGACCTGGTCCAAGTGACTGGACCTCTGTTAGCTTCCTTTCCCCATCTGTGAAATGGGAATAAGAGGCCTGCCCATCTCCCTGGGCTCCTGTTGAAAGCACATGTGGTACCTCAGGCAACGAGGTCCACACTGGGCTCACCAGACCTACAGGGTAAGAAGCGCGGCTCTTGTCAGCGCCCCCTCCCGGCCACTCCAGCATCTCCATTTCTTATGAGGCCTCTCCTCCCGTAACCATCCAGGCGAGTCAGAGAAACAGGATAATAAAAGCAAACATCGTCCTAAAACAGGATCGTGGTGACAGTGGTACAGCTCCACGCATTTACTAAAACCCGCTGGACAGTGAGGGACTTTCAGACTTTCATGGAATGGAAATGGGAATTTCAATACAAATAAGTAACCACGACAGGAAAGTTACCAAGGTTCTGGAAGTCTGGTTGATGCGTTCACACACGGGCTGGAATCTCCCCAGTTAGACAGTTAGAGTCTGGGCCAAACACGCCTGACTCCTCTCCCCTCCTTCAATAAAGACATGCTTCACCCCACTGTTCTGTGTCCCAAGGTGGGGACAGCTGACTGCAAGCCCCAAGACAGGGGTGTCAGCTCCGCTCCCTGGAGGAAATTAGCACCACCCATTCCCCCTCTGTGCTCTCCTTACCTTCCCCAGGTGACACCGATGGGAAGGAACTCGATGAATATGAATGGCACAGGGAGGGGGGGAGGCTCGCCAAGGAGCCCAGACCCAGGAGCGATCCTGTTACTGAGCTAGGGGAAAGTTACCAAGACGACGCAATCCGTTCCACCTAACCTTCACTCTCCCTGACAGCGCATCTCTCCCACACACTCATTCCCCCAAATATTTATGTCTTGCTTCCTCTCTGGTACACAACGAGCCCTAGCTGGCTGTAAGGGAGACAGCATTCTCCTGAAACATGCCTTTCACCTTTCGCTGTGCGGGCGAGGGACAGACACTGGAGGGGCAGCAGGATGGCTCGTTTGAGTCCCCAGAGCACCTCTCAGGTGCTTCCTTTCCACTCCGTCTCTGTTGCACTGGGGTGGGCACAATCCAGCCTGCCTCAACGTGACCATGAAAGGAGGGAGGGGACAGCCTTCCCAGGAGCCCACAGAGGACACCCCGACTCTTCCATCTCTCTAGAAGCTGCGGGTGGCTCTGCTCTCTATTCGGGACCGCCTCCCCCTCTTCCTCTTTGCCTGGCCCCCACCTCCCATCTCCCAGGGGTTCTGTTCCTTGCTTCCAAACTACTGAGCGTCCTTCCTTCAGATAAACAAAGTACAGTTCCTGGCTCGGGTTGTTCCAATAGCCTCTCAGCAATGACGTAAGGCAAAGGAACAACCCAAGTGCAAATCCCCACGGCCAGCCCAGGAGAGGGGCTATGATGGGCAGCCGGTAACTGCCCCTGCTGCCGTCGGGCCCACCCAGGGCCAGTGCGACCAACATGCTGACCCAGCATGGTGCTCAGCCGGGTGCTCAGAAGGCAGCAGGCTTCCATGCAGGACAGGGCAATGGACACAGAGAATGAGCCCAGGGAAGCCCATCGATGTGTCCTACCTGTTCATTGGAGAGGTCTTAGGGGAGCTTGGTTTAAAGATGCCCTGATCTGCCCATGCCCAGAAACTGCCCAGCCTCTGTTCTTTTCACAATTTTTCTCTAAAGAGACTGGTCCCATGCTAGGGTTTTCTGAAGCCAGTCTGCAAAGCTCAAGATCCCCCCAAAACTCTGGCTCCCTGCTTTCAGGCCCCAGATGTTCTCCCGTCCTGTGTTGTGGAGCCCATGCAGGTTCATGCCCTTAGCACCTCCCCGGGCTTCCCCACCAGCAAAAAGCCTCCCTCCTCCCTCAGAAGCTGTTTGGGTGGCTGTCCAAGGTTTGGAGTCCTCATTCTCCAACAAGCGCTCACTCATTACATTATTCTGCCCCAGAGGGCCAGTTTCTGAAGAAGACAGAGAAGGGAGAGTGCAACACTGCAAACAGAAAGGGCCCAGGAAGCTTTCCCTGGATTCTATCACTACTTTCCTTCCCGGGGTGGCTTCTCTGAAAGTCTACACTTCTCCCTCAGCCAGCTCCTCCCTCTCAAGAAAACCCCTCACTCATTCTCCTGACTGTCAGCCCATAGTGAGATTTAGCACTGAATGAGGTCCTCTGACCAGCCCTGTCCTGCCTTCATGGACACCCCAACCCCAACCCCTGCACCTCCACCACCCTGAACCCTCCAAACGGGAGATATGGCGGCCATCTCTGGAATCCCAGGGGCCAGCCATATACCTCCTGCTTTCTCCATCTTTTTTTTTTTTTAGAAGATTTTATTTATTTATTTGACAGAGAGAGATCACAAGTAGGCAGAGAGACAGGCAGAGAGAGAGGAGGAAGCAGGCTCCTTGCTGAGCAGAGAGCCCGATGCGGGGCTTGATCCCGGTACACTAGGATCATGACCTGAGTCAAAGGCAGAGGCTTTAACCCACTGAGCCACCCAGGCGCCCCATACCTCCTGCTTTCTCCAAACGGGTGAAGATCCCCACCTGGCCTCTAGGTATTTAGCTCCTCCCCTAAGTGTGCTAATTACCCCGTTAATCAATGCCTCTCACCGGGGCTCTGACTTAGAACTCCAGCTGCCCACTGGACATGTCCATGTGGGAATGTGGTAGCATTACACACTCCGCATGACCGAAGAGAACACTGATCCCTTCCCTCCCTGCACTCTCAAAGCCTTTCTCCTCAGTAAATCTCACCACCACCCACCTTTCTCTCTCACACCTTTGGTGGGAGTCTGCCAAAAAATCCTACCAGTCCTGACTCCAACAGCTGTCCCGGGTCTCTTTGCTTTTCTCCATCTTCACCACTGCCACCCCACGGCCTCCCATGTGTCCCTGCTGTGTGCTCTGCCATCTGCTCCTCACAGAGCAGCCAGAGGTGAAGCACCCCGGGGCCTGGATGTCTCCGCAGACTCCCACAGCACTTGGAATAAAATCCACACTCCTATGGGGCGCCTGGGTGGCTCAGTGGGTTGAGCCTCTGCCTTCGGCTCAGGTCATGATCTCAGGGTCCTGGGATCGAGCCCCACATCAGGCTCTCTGCTGGGCAGAGAGCCTGCTTCCTCCTCTCTCTCTGCCTGCCTCTCTGCCTACTTGTGATCTCTCTATCAAATAAATAAATAAATAAATATTTAAAAAAAAAAAATCCAGACTCCCTTCCACCATCCACGTGGCCCTACGAACCTGCAGCCTACCTTTCAGAGTTTATGTCCCACCCACACTCTGTGAATGACCTACTGAACAAACACCTCCTTCAGGGACCTTATCTTCCTTTGCTTCTGAAAGGGAAAGCAAAACATCCACAGGGCATCTCCCCGCTCCGAGAGCCCTAGAACCTCACCTCACCCAGGAGCATTCCCCCACCTCTCCGACCAGAGTAAAAACCAGAGGCACGGCCTCACCTGTCGAGGCACGGTTTTCTAGCTGGGGCTCAGGCTTTACTGTCCAACATCATCCCTTCTCAGTCCACACTTATTACCTACCTATTCCCTACACCCAGGAAAACGCAGACGAGGCCGGCAGGAAGAAGTAATGGAAACTCTTTGGTGCCCCCTGGTGGTCATGTCTAGTCGCCGGCGGAGGAGCGCCCCTAGGAACGCGGGCTTCTCTTGGGGCATGGGCGGTGGAGAGAAGGCTGTGCTGGGGACTTCGCAAAAGGAGCTTGAAGCAGAAAAGGGAAGTACTTCCAGATGCCGAGCCTAGAGATAAATGTCCGCCACCCACAGGGAGAAGAATCCAGAAAAAGATGCTTGCCAGTCAATTTCTCTGCCTCTCAGCTTCCTACTGGGTAAAATAGATATAATATCCTGCCCAAAGTTCTACTTAGTGTGTTGCGAAGCTACCATGAGATCATCTGTACTTTTTTGTTGCTGAAAAAGGCATAGATACATTGGGGTGCCTGGATGGCTCAGTCGGTTAAGCTGCTGCTTTCGGCTCAGGCCCTGATACCAGGGTGCTGGGATCAAGTCCCGCTTTGGGCTCCTTGCTCAGCAGGGAGCCTGCTTCTCTCTCTGCCTCTGCCTGCTTGTGCTCTCTCTTTCTCTTGTTAAATAAATAGATATAAAATCTTTTTAAAAAGAGGCATAGATACAGATATTATATATATCCATACATTCTAGTACTCAAACTTGATCAGTTCTCAGCCACTCCTTCTGCGTCTGCACACTTGCCTATTAATACAAACCTTCTGCAATCACCACATGAATCAAGGGGAAAGGGAATGAGGATGTACTTAAGATAATGTGTGTCTGACAAAGACATGCCCATATGCCACTCATCGTCATACAAAGATGTCCTAGAGAAAACACCAGTGGGAAGACTTCGCAAGTGGGGAAGCAGAAAGGAGGGGGGGTGGTATCACCCCCAGGAGGACCCAAGGGCAGAAGGTTGGGTCCCAGCATCTGCAAAGGAAGGGGAACCCAGGTGAAAAGTCAAGTGTCTACGACTAAGAAAACTAACCCTAATCTCTTGTGTTTCCAACCCTTTTAGAGCTCCTATTTTAAAGATACCTATCGGGGCACCTGGGTGGCTCAGTGGGTTAAAGCCCCGGCCTTCGGCTCAGGTCATGATCCCAGGGTCCTGGAATCGAGCCCCGCATAGGGCTCTCTGCTCAGCAGGGAGCCTGCTTCCCCTCTCTCTCTGCCTGCCTCTCTGCCTCCTTGTGATCTCCATCTGTCAAATAAATAAATAAAATCTTCAAAAAAAAAAAGAGCCTATTACAGTGTTTGACACTAAACAGTACCTAGTAAGTAGTGCACACCCGCAGGCATGAATGAATGAATGAGTGCATGAAAGAAATAGCTTGATTGAGCAAATATTTGTAACATGGGTAGCCTCTAGCTTTGAAGCTGCTTATTTTCTAGTCCTATCCAAGCCCCGAGGAGCCTTTTCAGAGCCTTCTCCTATCTCCTATTTTGAGTATAGTGAAGAGGGTACATGGCTAATTTTGTCATGAATGCCTAGAGTGTCTAATTCCCTCTCTCTGCACAGTTAATTTTGCATTGTCTGCCTATCACATTCCTTAGTCTGATTTAAAAAAAAATCTGCTTAATTCTAAACCAGTAGTTCTTAACTGTGGCTAAACATTAGAATAAACAAAGAAGTGTACACACACACACACACACACACAAACACACACCATTCAATACCCAGGTCCCATCCCAGACCAATTAAATTAAAATCTCTAGGGGTCAGGGCCTGGGCATCAGTGTTTTACCAAAACTCCCAGCTTGTTCTAACACGCATCCAGGCTTAAGAGCCACTGCAAATGAGCTGGCCTTTACCCAGAGAGCAGAGACTCACCAATTACGCATGAAGCAAAAGCTGGCTATAATGTTACCTTCTACACACCCTGAGAGCCAGGCCAGGAACAAAAGATCTTGAGCCCAGGGCTGGTAAAGAGTTCCAGCCCTCACTCCTCCTTGGGGACCTCTCTTGTTGATGGCAGAGGGGAAGAAGGACCGCAAGCAAGATCTGCCACCTCCAGGTTGAGCAGGGACAGCAATCCAGGAACAGGTTCCCACAGGTGTAGTGGCATCAGCAAGACTCTAAGATGGTCCTGCCTACTCAAGGAAGCCCAGAAAGCAAGCCATAGTCATGGTGAAGGTGGCGGGAGGGAGCTCTCGCTTTAATGGTGCTAAGCAGGAACTGGGTTTCCTGTGCAAATACCCAGACATTCAAGGGGATTCTGCATAAGGAACCCACTGTTGACTTTCAATTATATCTCCAGCAACCACTCATATATTTCAAACGCAGCACACGAACCTAAATTCAATCTGCTGCATTGTATTTTCTTGCTTTTTAATTTATGGCCTCAGGTTTCAACTAATTGAAGGGACAAGCTGGTGACAAAAAGAAGACCATCTTCTTACAAAAATTGTCACTAGCATAAGACACTGCTTCCCGGGGCACCTGGGTGGCTCAGTGGGTTAAAGCCTCTGCCTTCGGCTCAGGTCATGATCTCAGGGTCCTGGGATCGAGCCCCGTATCAGGCTCTCTGCTCAGCAGGGAGCCTGCTTCCCTTCCTCTCTCCCTACTTGTGATCCCTCTTTATCAAATGAATAAATAAAAAAAATTTAAAAAAAAAAAACTGCTTCCCAAATCTGCAGCGTAATTGAGACTTTAAAATCTTACCTACAGGTTAGGGGTCTTTTAAAGCTATGCACCTGAGCCATATATGATAGTTCGTATATTAAGGAGCAAATCGTGGCTTTGTCCATTTCTTCCACTCTCCACCCAGCTGTTTGTTCATCTAATGTCTCCATGGTCTTAAACATTAGATGGCCACCTTTGAAAGCACGGATTAAATATGAGCACGAGCCATCACTTTGCCACGTTCAAACAGTGATTTGACCATGTCCTGCTGGCTCTCAGTGAGAACAGCAGTCATCAGCTCATCAACAAGCTCCAAGCTGAGATCAGAAGTCCCACCCCAGTCATGGGGTACCAATTGCTTGTCACTGATGGACAGAAGCATCGCCAGAAGGGCCCTTTGTGTCTGGAGGGATACAGGGGGGAGAGGGCCATGTTTTAGGGCTCTCTGCTATCAGCACTGACTGGCAGCCCAGAGATTGGGAGGCATGGGCTCAAAGGACAGAAGGCAGACTGGCATTGATATTGACATCATCAGCTAGCTCCAAGCAGGTGCCCTGAACTTGCCAACCTGGGGCGTCCTGCACTGGGCGGGGACTTTCAAGAGGTATTTAGTCCATAGTGGATATAGGAAAGGAAAAACTCTTCATCCACTCTGAAGGTCTTCCAGCTGGATCAAGCATTACATTTACACGTGCAGATGAACAGAAGAAAACCCAAAGTTTTATTAAGTGCATAAGGAGGCCCAGTAA
The DNA here is from genome assembly GCA_003697995.1 of Taxidea taxus jeffersonii. Classification (NCBI taxonomy): domain Eukaryota; kingdom Metazoa; phylum Chordata; class Mammalia; order Carnivora; family Mustelidae; genus Taxidea; species Taxidea taxus. The sequence goes on from RCUC01158664.1 coordinate 24,580, forward strand.
CATCTACACAAGGGACCAAGGCAGGTAGTTTTCATAGTTTCTAGATAAAGAGGCAATAAATCTTTGTGGAAAGCTTAACATTGGGAGCTTCAATTAGTAAGAAATTTTAAACAGAATTTGGGCTGCAGAAGTGAATTAGGAAAAAGTAACAAGTGCTGTTTGTACAGCATTCTGGGCCCTGAATTTCCCATCACTGGTGACAAGGAGGTCTTTATTTCCTGCTACAGGGAGGGGACCTTTCACAGGGGAGATTTATTTCCTGCCTTCAGGGGGGCAGAAAAGGGTTCAAGTGCCCCTCTTGCACAGACTGTAATGGCTATTAAAATAATTAAAGGTAACTTTTATTTAAAATAATCAAAAGACCAAAGTAGCACATTTTGGGGTGACCTGCCCTGCCCTTCCATGGAAAATGAGTTAGAACCACTCACTTTAGTTTTCAGAGGGCTCATTCCCTGGGATCTGTAGGAAATTAGTCTGTTTTTTAAAAGCCTTGACTTCCTCTTGCCTCCTCACCCTCACTCCCCCCCCCCTCCTCAAAATGTGGTTGCCACAGAAAAAACGTTCAGTAAATATTTGTAATAAAATTCCCAAACACCAAATAAGGAATCCTCCATTTAAGTGCTAACCCGTAAGACAGAAGAGAAGGAAATCTAGGATAGATTCTCCTCTTCTATGGAATTTTTGCTCAGAACTTTCATTCATTACAAGCTCATGATCTGAAACATCACTGTCTTGATGGGGCTTTTCCCACTCCCTAAAATATGAACAGAAGGTGTTGTTAAGAGGAGTCTCAGATTTCTTATATGAACCCTGTTCTTTGGTGGAAGAGGGATCTCAAAGGCAGAGAATCACAGAGGCCCACACAGAGAAAGCTTTTGATAAATGTTGTTCAGTGAATAATGGAACAACGTGTTGCATGGAATGTGCCAAGAATTCCGTCTTTGAGCTCCCCTTCCAGTGCCCCCCAGAGGGAAGCAGATCAGGACACAGCCTACACCACCTTCCTGCTCCTCTGTGCCTGTAGATTTCCGCTGGAGCCCACTCCAGTCAGTGCTTCCCACCTTGCTGAGGTGATGCTTCCAGGGAGGTGGAGAGACAGCAAGTCCACCACAGTTTTGGAATAGATCACCAATTCTTTGATGGAGCCCTAGATTATGTAGTTACCTGTGCTTGGGTGGGGGGAATATTAGAAGAAATGGATTTGATAACATATGGCCAAAAAGAGAGATGGTAGAAAATAGACAGACATAGACAATCTTCAAATATTCACTGCCCATCCAGCCTGAGGAGATGCTCACCCTCCTGGAAGCCTGAGGGGCAGAGACTTAATTCACTCTTCTGACCTCACCCTCCCTCCAGGATAGGCTCACAGTGAGTTTATTACACTACTCTAACAAAATGCCACATCAGGGGACTCAACAGACATTTATTTTCTCAAAGTTCTGGAAGCTGCAAGTTCAAAATCAAGGTGTTAGCAGAAGCCTGAAGCCTCTGTCCTTGGCTTACAGATGCTGCCTTCTTGCTATGTCCTCACATGGGCTTTCCTCCATGTGTGCATGTCCCTGGTGGCCCTTTTTGTAGCTTAACGTCCTCTTCCTACAAAGACCTCAGACAGACTGGATTCCAGCCCACCCTGACAGACTCATTTTAACTTAATCACCTCTTTAAGGACCCTATGTCCTGTTAAAAAGCAAAATTCAACCAAGTAAATTTGAAGATTCAATTGACCTTATTAAACAATGCATAAATCTGGCAGCATCCTATCTAGCAAATAGAGGGGAGCTTGGCTGAGCTAAACAAAAGAAAGTTTTTTAAAGGCAGATATAGGGCATTAAAAAGAAAGAAAGAAAGGAATTTGTTAGGGAGACATTTATTGTTTAGACAAGGTGACCCTCCCAAGGGAAGTGGAAATGGTCTATCAATACATTTCCTAGTGTTGACCAAGAAATCCCATGGTGACTGGTTGAAGGTTACATTTGTGGGGGTTGAAATTGCAATTAGGTTAGTCTTGGTTTGCTGACTTGGGGGCCTTGACCTAAATGACACCATTTTGGACCTGTGTTTTTCTTTTTAACTCTCCAAATATAGTCACATCTTGCAGTACCGGAGTTAGGGCTTCAACACATGAATTTTGGAGGGAGTGAATGACATCTCCCTCTCCAGCAGGTAGAGTTGAATTTTTATAAGGTCAATGCACAGGCCATCAGCATGAGAGGTTTCTGGGTTCAAGATCCACACTGAGCGGATGGCGAGCAGAGTAAATATATCAAGCTCAGAGGATCATGACCTCATGGAGAACCAAGAAGTTCCACTGGTAGGCAAGAAGGGGGTTGTGACTTTTGAGAGTACCTTTGGAGAGATATCCTGGAAAGGAGTAAACATTCTAACAGAGGGAATAGGGCAAAGGGCCTCATGAATGGTGGAGTGGCCAGGGCGTGTGTGCAGATGTGTGCTGAGCAGCTAGAAGGAGTGAAGGTGGCAGAGGGTTCACACCATGGAGGCAGGATGGAGATCAGTCTAGAAGTCAGATTGGGTCCAACCTCAGAGGCACAGGAATGCTAGAACAATGAGTATAAAATTTACCCATAGGTGTAAATCCATTCAGAACTTTAAAGTCTAGCAATGTCACAGTGAAGGAAAGGAGGGGCCTGCTTGATGCATAACACCAATCAAAAAGGTATCATAAGGTTGCAAATAGCTGGAGACCTGGGGTGACATAAGACTTCCCACAATATTATGCTCAAAGTCAAGGTTAGAAATAGCTATTATGAGCTCAGTCCAAATACCCTCCCCCAAAATACCGGAGCCATCACATGACTCATCAGCTTCAAGCCACTAATCAAAAGTACAAAAGCCAACCTCATGCCAACAAAAATCAATTTCTGTTTTGCGTTTTGCTTTAGAAATGGTCTAGATTTTCCAAGTGCAGTAGAAGAAAGAAGGTAACTTTTCCAATAAGACTATTTCATGCAAGAACCAGTCTCCTTTTCAATAAATAGTTATAAACCATTCCCCTTGCTTTCTGAATTACACTACTCTCTGAAGACATATAAATATCAGGTAGCAGCTTTATTTCCTGTGAGTGGGGAGCTTTGGTTTAATAAGGAGGAGAGACTTTTGGAGATGAAGCAAGATCTATTAGATCATCTCGGCCATTTCACTGGGCCCACCAGAGATTGCTCCCAGCTGTATTGGCATATTCACTGCTGCTCAGACTAGTCCAGTTTTAAATGATTTAGGGGTCATATATTAAAGGCTCATGACCCGCTATAAAGAGATGTTTCTCCCTGAGACACCAGTGGGGACTTGGCTGTAACTGTAGATGGATGCTCCTCCTATCAGAGGTCTGAGGGCACCTTGCTGCCCTTTGGGAAGTACCGCAGCAGAGCCATGGAAGTCACACCCATCTGGGCTGTGGTCATCATCCAAGGAAAAGGACAAAAGCCATTTGTATTTATCACATCTTGAAAGCAACCATTGGCTGTGCTGCTGACATAAAGAATTGCATTCTTACTATCCGTGGCAAAGAGATATGCTTGTTCTGTGCCTTTCTGAAGATTTGTATACAAGGAGGGAGGCATACCTCAAGCAGCTGGCCTTGGGATGTTGGGCGGAGTTGGGTAGACATAGCCATCTTCTCCTCCTCCCCATTAATAGTTACAATTGCCTCCACTGAGTTCTGGGACTGATCCCCTGCAGGACTGGGAGCTCCAGAGCTAGGAACATCCTGACTTGCACGCCCTGACCATCCTTTAGGTTCTTAGGATCAAATGCTCTGAGTACAGTTTAACCATTTGAAAGCTTTGGTTGCCTGGTTCAGGGCTTAAAAATCGAGGAGCAGGTAAAGAGAAGAGGAGTGACTCAACCAAAGGTCATCAGCAGTCTCAAAACAAGTCTTTAGAATTACAATAATCATCACTAGATTTAGCAAGCACTTAGTACATACCAGACACATATCTAATTTCTCCTTTTCTTCTATATACTTGAATACTATTATTATTCTTATTTTACAGTGAGGGAAACTGAGGCTTAGGGCAGTTAATTCACTGCCCTCCCCTTATTTCCATAGCTCTCTTCCCCACCCATCCAATCAGCAGCATTTGGGCCCCTTGTAGGCTTGCTGTCATTAGTCTTCCCTTGGGTCACTGTGGCACTGGCCTCCCTTGCTGTGCATATACAGGAAGGCCTGGGATCTGGGCTGTGGGATTTATTTGCTCTAGGAGATATTAAAGGTCACACCTCTGATGAATCCCATCAAGGTCTTCTTTTTTTTTTTTTTTTAAGATTTTATTTATTTATTTGTTAGAGAGAGAGAGCAAGCACAGGCAGACAGAGAGGCAGGCAGAAGCAGAGGGAGAAGCAGGCTCCCTGCCAAGCAAGGAGCCCGCCGATGTGGGACTCGATCACAGGATGCTGGGATCATGACCTGAGCCGAAGGCAGCCACTTAACCAACTAAGCCACCCAGGCGTCCCCATCAAGGTCTTCTTAATAGTAACTCCAAAAGATATTTCTTCCAGCCTCAGGACCTGATATAGCTGCATGTCTACTGAACCACGGGTTTATTTTTTTTCCCGCAGACATTGCAAGATCTACAAGTGATGGCATTTTACTTTTTGCTTCCCCAGCTAGGAACTCAGGGACCAATGTCTACCCTGCCTCTCTTAAGTGTGTGAGACAGGATCCCATGTACTTGGAGAAATGTTTTACTCCTGGTTTTGTTTTCCTTCTTCTTTCATCACTTCTCCTGCCTCCACTTTCCTCACTAAAGATTATTTTTTTTCTCTCACTGACATGATGTGCATCTTTATAAGTTACCGTAAGCAATTTTTGAAATGAGAGGAGATATAAATATGTTTTTAAACACAAAAAGGTCTGGAGGGTGAATATAGAGATGTGTATGCCTTGTGAAAATTCTAGCTGTATACTACGAATTTGTTTATTAAGAAGCATAACAGTGGAATAGGTAGTTCTAAGAGACCTTCCTTTCATAGAAATATTAAAAAAAAATCAAGGAAAGATTGTTAGAATCAACTTTGTCAGAATTCTGGAAAACAAGCCAAAGTTTATAGCAATCAAGTGAATTCTGAAGCAACAAAGAGCAACTTTAAAATAGTAAGAAAGCCTTGTGACTTTTTAGTTACCCTTTGACCCAGCCCCTCTTCAACTTGACAGTGGTCTTGAAGACATTAGCCTGTGAAGGGCCACCGAGGTGGCTCAGGTGGTTAAGCAAATGCCTTCAGCTCAGGTCATGATCCTGTGGTCCCAGGACCAAGTCCCGCATTGGGGTCCCTGCTCAGCTGGGACCCCAACTCTCTCTTTGACCTTTCCCCTGTCAAGCTCTCTCGTTCAAATAAATAAATTTTTTAAAATATTAGCCTATGCTACCCATGGGGATCCCTTGTTCTCAGGGGCTGGGGAACAGGGTTTGTTCACATGGAACTGTGTTGGTCTGCTGTAACCTATTGGGAGCTCCCCGCAGAGCTGCTGCAAGCCGCATGTCCTTGGTTAGCCTAACACAGAACCCACTCTGGGTGGAAAAGGCAGTGTGAATTCTTTAGAGATACTGTGAAGCATAGGAAAAAAATCTGAAGCCACCTAAGGCAAAAGGTTATAGTTGAGACATACAACAACATAACTAAAGCCAGAGCACTAAAGCTGGGGTGGAAGTTTCTTTGAGAAATTAGGGCATTCAGAAGTCCCCTTGTATACTGGGGATTTAAGAAAGCCATGCATAGGGGTGCCTGGGTGGCTCAGTGTGTTAAAGCCTCTGCCTTCAGCTCGGGTCATGATCCCAGGGTCCTGGGATCGAGTCCCACATCGGGATCTCTGCTCAGCGGGGAGCCTGCTTCCTCCTCTCTCTCTGCCTGCCTCTCTGCCTACTTGTGATCTCTCTCTGTCTGTCAAATAAATAAATAAATAAATCTTTAGGAAAAAAAAAAAAAGAAAGAAAGCCATGCATATATATGCTCAGGGTAGAAAATGCACACTCAGAAGACCCGAAAAGACCTTACACTTTCACCTGTGGCTAATCTCTAAGCTCAGTGTAGGCAGGAAATGAAGACTAAGGCAAATTTTTAAATGGTCTAATTGAGCGCTGAGAGAGTACTCCTGTATGGAGCACATCTCCATAGACTGGCACACATTTTTAATATTTGATTCTTTGAGGTTTTTTTTTTTTCCTTTTTCCTCTCTCTCTCCCTCCTACCCCCTCTTTCACTCCTCCTCCCACACCCTCTCCTTTTGGCTCCTAGAATTCAGGAGAATCTATGTCAAAACACTAGTTGAACTCAAAAGGAATAGAAACTTCAGAGACCATACATTAAAAGAATGTAAAAATAGTTTAGAAAATTCCTAAGCAACAAATAGCTAGTCTACTGCAAGCAATAAAAATAAACTCTGAAGATGAATATGATTTACAGAGTTACCACATTATAATATTCAATGTCCACTTTTCACACAAAAATTTAGGAGGTATACAAACTAAGAAGTATGCTCCATTCACACACATACACACACAACATTAACAGACACTGTCCCTGAGGAAACATAGACTTTGGACTTACTGGACAAAGACTTTAAATAGACTTTTTAAAAAAGATTTTATTTATTTATTTGACAGACAGAGATCACAAGTAGGCAGAGAAGCAGGCAGAGAGAGGAGGAAGCAGGCTTCCTGCTGAGCAGAGAGCCCAATGCGGGGCTCGATCCGAGGACCCTGAGATCTGACCTGAGCCGAAGGCAGAGGCTTTAACCCACTGAGCCACCCAGATGCCCCTAAATAAACTGTTTTAAATATGTTCAAAGAGCTAAAGGAAACCAGGAGAATAATGTATGAGTAAATAGAGAACATCCATTAAGAGATAGGAGCTATCAAAAAGAACCAAGCAAGTTTTGGAGCTGAAAATTTTCAGCAAATAAAAAACTAGAGAGTTTCAATAGCATATATTAGCAGGAAAAAGGAAAAATTAGTGAACTTGAAGATAAGTCCATGAAATTATTCAGTCTGAGGAAACAGGGGAAAACAAGAATGAAGAAAACTGAACTTAGCCAGAACCATAAACCTCTTAGAAGGAAACAGGAGCAAAATCTTCATGATCTTGGAATGAGAAATGGATTCTTAATTATGACAACAAGAGCACAACCAACCAAAGAAAAGATAGACCAGACTTCATCAAAACTAAAAACCTCTGTACCTCAAAGAATATCATCAAGATAGTATAAAGACAAACTACATGGTAGGGGAAAAATATTTACAAATCATGTAGTAGTCTGGTGGCCAGAACAGACAAAGAATAGTCAGAGCTCAATAACAGAAAGATGAACAACCCGATTTAAAAGTGGGCAAAGGACATGAACAGACATTTCTCAAGAGAAGATGTACAAATGGCCAACAAGTACATGAAACGATGAGCAATGTTTTTAGTCCTTGGAGAAATACAAATAAAAACCACAATGAAATACTACTTCATATCCACTTAGGATGACTATTTAAAAAAAAATTACAAGTGTTGGTGAAGATGTGGAGAAATTAGAACCTTTCTACACTGCTGGTAGGTATGTAAAATATTCAGCTGCTGTGGTTCCTCAAACCACCAAATATAGCTATGATGTTTACTAGTAATTCCATTCTAGGTACATACCCAAAATAATTGAAAACAGGTTCTGAAACAAATATATGGACACACAGGTTCATAGCAGCACAATATCCAAAAGATGGAACCCCAAATGTTCTTCCACGATGAATGGATTAAATGAATGGATATATATATATGTGTATATATTTTCATATATAATATGAAATTATATGAAATATATATATATTTCATATGAAATATTTCATTTCATATATTCAATATTTCATTCAACATTTCATTCATTCAACATTTCATTCATTCAACATTTCATATATATTCAATATATATATATTGAAATGAAATGAAATATATATATATATATGAAAATTAGGAATTCCAAATAAAGGAATGGAGTACTGATGCATGCTACAAACAGGATGAACCTTGAAAATAAGCTAAATGAAAGAAGCCAGACACAGAAGATCAGACTGTATCAATTTCATTTATATGAAATAGTCAGAAGAGGTGGTAAATCCACAGAAACAGAAAGCAGATTGGTGGCTGCCAGGGGCTAGAGAGGAGAAGTAAGTGGAAGGTAACTGCCTTCTTTTGGGAATGATGAAAATGTTTCAGAGGTCGTGGTTGCACAATATTGTAAATGTCCTTAATGCTACTGAATTACTCATTTTAAAATGGTTAATTTTATATGATGTGAATTTCACCTCAGTTAAAGAAGGAATAAATCAGATAAACCAATAAAAACAGTTTATTAAAAAATAAAGCTACCGAAAGTAGAAATCAAGTCCATTCATCTTTATGTGCCCTCATCCCCATGATCTTTAACACAGGCGGGTGTAGAAAGACAATGAACAGTTGGCTTGGAAGAAGGAATAATTTGAAGAAAAGCTATAAACTTTGGAGACTCAGAAGTCTCATAAGCTCTTTCTCACCTTTCATTCACCCTTTTTAGTTGTCTGTTAAAATGCTTCCTTCAATTTTCTTTTTTCAACTATAAAAGCAGCACGCACTTGTTCTACAAGCCAAACAGACGAGTATCCTGAGTATCCCTACCACCTACCCACCTCACGCCGCCCCCCAACACTGCCACCCTGCAGTTTTCAAAAACACCAGGTTTCTGATAGCAACAGATTGACAGTCTGGGACATGTCTTTCCACCGTTTTATTCATGCTCATTCACATGTCCCCCGAATGATGTTTGTAATCCGTCTCTGTTATTGTCCTGGTGTTACTATTCCAAGGATGAATTCCTCCTGGTGCTTTCATTCCTTCATATTCTCTCCCAAGATGCTGGGGGCCAAGAGGGAATGATCAGGAGGTGTTTTCCCAGGTCAAAGGAATGACACTTCCACTGCTACCTGGATTGTCTAATTACACAACGAGTTTGATTTGAGACTTGAAGTGAGAAAGCTGAAGTGGGTGAAACATTTGGCAACACCCTTTCTCCCACCCCTAATGGAAGTATCTGTTATTTTATAACCATTCCCATTTGTCAGCCTCCCAGCATGGATTTTATCCAAAGGCATTTTGACCATTATCAATTGAAAGATGGATTTTCATCACCTTCTAATATTTACTTATTTATTTTGCTTATTGTCTGGCTCCCCCACTAGCATGTTACTGCCACAGGGCAGAGATTTTCATCCGTTTCATTCAAGGTCATATGACCAGCACTTAGCATACCTGCCTGGCACACAGTAGATGACTGGAAGTATTCATTGAAAGAAATACTACATCTCCTCTTATAAAGCTTACATCCCTCGAGCAAAAGTTGGGGGGTATATATATCTGGAACATTGCCTCTTCTCTTCTTCCTGCCCCCCCCCCCCCGCACAACATTACAGCTAACAAGGAGGGTGGGGAAGTTGATTGACGACCAAAGCTCAACCTCACAGCTTCTCACCTCACTGGGTCCCCGCTAAGTTTATGGATGATAAGTCCCTCCATGCACATCATCCCTGGAGAATCAAAAAGCCCTTCCACATGATCTCAGTGGATTCTGAGGCCAGAGAAGAGGTATCACCATTTCACAGAAAGACATCTGGGAGGCATCTGAGTGTCAGGAGAGAGCTGAGACCAGAATCCATGGCTCCAACCAGTTGTCCAGGATTATCCCCATCACCCAAGAGAAGACCCACTGCTCCCTCACAAGGTTGCATGTTAAAACGCCAACTGAGTGTCCTATTTTTCTATCCCCAGGGAGCAGTGTCCCCAAACCTATTTTGAGATCAACAGAGTATGAAAGCGGAGGCACAAGTTTATTTCAAAAAAGTATCAGTTGACCAGCTATTTTGTTAAACGCCCCTCGACTTGGATTTGTCTGATGTTTTCTCTTGATTGGACTGAGGTTATGTATTTTGGGCAAAAATAACCATAGAGGTGGCATTTTTCCACGGAAGTGAAGCTGTGCCCTCAGTGCTCTACTCTTTGAGAGGGTCAAGGTCATAAAAGGCAAGGAAAGATTAAGGAATTGTTAGAGACTGCAGAAGATGAAAGAGAAATTGCAACTAACTGCAGCGTGGGATGCTGCAGAGGGTCCTGGGGTAGACAAGGGGCAGCAGCCATAGAATATACAAAGCCTGTAGTTCGGTTAATAGATTGGACCAATATTAATTTCCTCATCTTGATCATTGCTCTATGGTTATGGAAGTTGTTAACATTAGGGGACGCTCAGAAAAGGGTACAGGGAAACTGGACTATTTTAAAAGCAACTTTTTCTGTAAGGGTAAAATTAATTCAAAATAAAAGCTTTTTAAAAGCGTTTGCTCCTTGTGGGAGCTCTCTCAGGCATTTTTTACAAGAGCATTAATCCCATTCATGAGGCCCTGCCCTCATGACCTAATCACTTCACAAAGACCCCCACCTCCTAGTATGATCCCCTTGGAATTAGGATTTCAATAGATGAATTCTGAAGCGTTCAGACCATACCACCACCACTTCTGTCCCTACTTCTTCCTGTAATAGATTAAATCCTGGACTCACAGGTGGAAATGAAACATAGGAATGATTTGGGTCCAACCTGACATGAACTTGACTTTTGAGGTTCTAGGCCATTGCAGGGGAGTGGGATGAGGAACACATTCATTTTGGGAACAGACCCAATGATCCAGAGAAAGATTTTAGACTCCACCTCACTTTTGTGCATATAATGATATAACCACGGATTTCAGAGGCCACTGGGTACACCCCTTAGTCCCCACTCCTCTTCGCATCCAGGCTGTTTGGGTCACGGACCTGGAAAGGTGATGAGTGAGTGGCTCAGACCCGCCTCCCCTGAATGCTGAGAGGAGCCATTTTCCCTTCAGTCGCTTCAGTGCCTCTCAGTGTGAGTGAGATACAGCCAGCTACCTTGTTGTCCAACATACCAGGAAAGGGGGTTTGTCCCAGTCTGCTTAGCCCATATTTTTAATTGCTTAATAATAGTGAGTGGGCTTCCCTCCTCCCCTCCAGCAAAGCAGCGTGGGGGGCTTTGACATTCAGGGCCCGGTGTGTGGGCAGGAAACACAGATGAGGCTGGGAAATGTCAACCTCCTACAGCTTCTCTCCCAATTAATCACAGCGTCATATGACAGGGCACACCTCCAGTAAGGAGCCCGGGGCTGGCAGTCCCCAGAGCTCAGCCCCAGCTCCAGCTCCACGGCTACAGTAGCTGCGTGATGGGGAGGAAGATGCTCACCCTCTGGGACAGGGATTACAAGCACCACCGACTCAGGTTCCAGACCCCTTGAGTCCACCTCTGACTCCTCCCCTTCCCGAGAGCGGGATCCCAAGGAAATGACTTAACTGACCCACGGGACAATTCCCTCATCTGCAAAACAAGCCTGAGGATACCTGCACAGCCCGGTGGCTGGAAGGACTCAGCCCAGCACAGCATGAGGTCTACAGCAATAAGCGTTAGCTGCTGTTATCCCAATTCTAGTCACCTGATCGATTGGCTATATCCAAAGTTCCACAGGAAATACTTTCAGAGAGGAGTAACCTAAGGAATTTGCCCCCAGATACTCAGTCATGTGAGGAAGACAAATGCATGCAGTGTGGGAAGGCATATGGGGGGAGAGGGGCTGTAGGTGCTGGAACCCCGCAGGGGCTCTGCCTGCATCCTCCCATTTAACCCTCACAACCGCCAGGGCAGCTTGATCCCATTGTTATCAGGTGGGAGACGAGAAGTTAAACCATCGGCCTCGGATCACACGGCTTCCACACGTCAAAGACGAGATGCAAACTCAGGTCTTAAGCCCACGCCCTTACACACCACGTCACCGGGGGATAGGATGGGATTTGGGGAACGCCTCACAAAGGAAGTGGCATTTGGACAAACGAAGCCTCCACATTTTTATTATGGAAAGGCAGGATTTCTGGAGCATCTCCCAGCGACACTTCTTAGCTACATGGGCGAGTTTTTTTAAAACTCTCTGAGCCCTGGTTTCTTTGTTTCCGAGTAATTATAGTGCCCACCATGGAGACGACAGAAGGAGTGAGTGCGTTTGTGGATGTGAAAGTCTTAACGGCACCTGGCACGTGGCAAGCACGTAATAGATGTTCACTTGCCATCATCCTGTCATCCTCCTCGTCCTCACCACGGTCGCCATGTGGGTTCAGTCACACCTTGGCTGACAGGGCCACCTGTTGGTAAAAAGGGAAGCTCTGTTTCCTCAAGGGCTCTCAAGAGCACCCATGTGACCATCCGCCACTTGTTCCTGAGGTGAAATATTTGTTCTGTGCCCGGGATCCCCAGGAGAACAACAAAGCCACCGAGAGGAATGAGTAACACATACAGTCCTGAAGAGCATCTGTTAGTCATTCGAGGCGGGGGGGTGTCCATGCCGAGGAGGGATAAATGAGAAGCTGAAGCAGAGGCAGAGATGGTCCCTTACAAGTGGAGACCGCCCAGAAGGTGGGAGGGGTAGTGCCAGATGCTGTCTCCTTCCCAGTTCCACCACGGGCTGCCCTTTCTAGGGTCCGCCTAGACGCCAAGCCCCCTCGCCACCCCAGCTTTCAGGCAGGGATAGTACCTGAGTGGGGCCCTCGTTAGCATGTGCCGCTAGAGCTCCACGGGTGAGTGATGGCTCCCCCAGAACGGAGGCGTGTTTGATGCAGGCTTGTCAGCCCCACCATCCTTCACGGGGACCCGGGGCCAAGATTCATGTCCTCTGTCAGAGGCCTATCCAACACCCTGAGCTGGCCTCCACTGGAGTCCAATTTGTATACTCTCCCTGAGAATGGCAGGCAATTTTTCAGAGCCTCGAGATGGGGAGACACACAGCAGTGCTCCATTTTTCCTGGGACTAGCTTGGGGGCCGGGGTGAGGATAAATTGCGAAGAGGGAAAAGGAGGGGAGGACTCAGAAGGAAAGTTATCAACTGTGGATTTTCGCCTGTTTCCTGCCATTACTGCTTCCCTCCCCCGGCCCTCACTCAGGTTTTCCGGGCAATATCAATTTGAATAATGGTGTATTATTCCGTATCAGCTTGAGATTCTAGTCGGTCACATCAGAATGTTGCTCACCAAGAGAAAATAATGTCGTGACATGCAAGAGCAGACTCATGGGAAATAAAATCCCCAAATCAAGAGGAAACAGTGTGACTAGTTTAGTTTGAAGCTTTGTTTCGCCTCTCCATTTTGCGTCTCACTGGGGTTGCCTGCTCTTTAATTCAACTCATTAAGTCTCTATTGTGTGCTAAGGGCTGGGAGTCCTGTGATCGAACCAGCAACCAGCGGCAGGAACTAGGTCTGGGGGACTCACTCTGCCCTGTGGCTTTTCCCCAGTCTCTGGCCCACTCCGTGGTGCCTCTTCAGCGCTAAATTTCAATTGCTCCCATCCCACAAAAAAATGATGCAGAAACCAACAGGAGCCAAGTCTTCTTTTCTTTTCTTTGTCTAATCCATTCCAGGGGAGTGTTTTCCTCATTTTTCATTGAAGTTGGACGACAGTAAGGATGCTACAGAAATTGATACTATACATTGGACAACATAATATCACCATGGGTTTGGGTGGGGCCAGCAGAGGGAATTCTGGCCGGAAGCTCACCAGTAAGCGCTGGCTCTGCCCTCAGGTCTCCGTGTGACTGTGGAGCCCCTACAGCTCTGAGCTTGGTGTGTGTAGGGCTGCCACTTCTGTCCCATCTATCAGGATACCAGAGACAGCAGGAGCTCAAAGATGCTTTATTTTTTTTAAGATTTTATTTATTTATTTGACAGAGAGAGACAGCAAGAGAAGGAACACAAGCAGGTGGAGTGGGAGAGGGAGAAGCAGGTCTCCTGCTGAGCAGGGAGCCCAACTCAGGGCTCGATCTCAGGACCCTAGATCATGACCTGAGCTGAAAGCAGACGCTTAACGACTGAGCCACCCAGGCACCCCTCAAAGATGCTTTAAAACAGAGATTTTGGGGGTGCCTGGGTGGCTCAGTGGGTTAAGCCTCGGCCTGCGGCTCAGGTCATGATCTCAGGGTCCTGGGATCGAGTCCCACATCGGGCTCTCTGCTTGGCAGGGAGCCTGCTTCCTCCTCTCTCTCTCTGCCTGCCTCTCTGCTTGCTTGTGATCTCTCTCTGTCAAATAAATAAATAAAATCTTTAAAAAAATAAAAATAAAACAGAGATTCTGACCTGGGATCTGTGGGTTATGTTCTCAAACCCCTGAAGCTGAGGAAACAAAATGGTGGTCCCCAGATACGGGCTTGGGGGCCACAAAGGTTTTTAAAGGAAAGTGAATTCGTTGAACATTTTATTTTATTTTATTTTTTAAATAATGCCCGATGTGGGACTCGATCCCAGGATGCTGGGATCATGACCTGAGCCGAAGGCAGCTGCTTAACCAACTGAGCCACCCAGGCGTCCCTCGTTGAACATTTTAAAACAAGGAGATCTTACATTTTAAAATCTGGATTTTCAGCTGCTCTTAAAAAATAGAAAATCTGATAACACCAGAGCCGAAGCTCAACCTGAAAATAGTCTTCTGTAAGACTGGTTTGAAGAATGGCTTGTGCCCTTTAGACTCAGTCTGGCTTCTGCAGGTCACCACACTTACTGTTTGGGTCCATAATCAAAGGAGCGAGACTGATACAAAGCGAAGGTCAAGCAAAGCTTTATTTCACGCCAAGCATCAAGAATCAAACTGACCAGCCAGGGCCGTCTCTTACAAAGAGAGGCGACCCCTCTCTGCCTTACAGACTGGCTTTTAAGGGCAAAGGCCATGTGGTTGGGCCCAACCACGCACAGGTAGCCAATGACACAGAGAAAACTGCACAGTCAGGCTAGGTCACACGTAAGTGACCAATTGAGTTACAATTTACCCCATAGTAGGCATTTGAACTACCCTATCACCTTGGTCAGAATTGGCGCCCAAAGGGTGGGGTCCACACACCTTGGTAGCTAGGGAGACAGTATGCGCGTCTCACTGATTGGATACCCCCACCAGGCCTGACCCACCCTTGTATTTGGGCTTTGTTACCTGGGACTGGTTCCCGGGACTTGCTTTTAAGTAAGTCCCCTGGGAGGAGCACCGCTGCCTTGCTCTGCTGCCTTGCTCTCGCAGAAGGGGGGCAGGGACAGTTTAAGTTCTTACTGTATAAACAACAAACTCATTGTTTAACTGGAAGGAATTGCCCTGGCTAAATGGGCCCTTACATTTACCACCATCAGCTTTCCTCTTTTAACCCACCTCTCTGGACCCTATAGTTGTCTGAGTGGGTAAAAAGTCTGACCAGATCACCTAGTGGCCTTCAGTAGCCTGTGCCCACCACTGGCTAGGAATTTACACTGATAGGCAGAAGCTGGCCTCCACGAATTCAGAGGAAAAGGAACTCCAGGGTGTGGGGTTGAGCAGGGAGAGGGGTCAAGGAAATGAGTTAGAAATGTGTGTGGTCCTACTTGTAGTCCACATGTAAACCATTTTTTCTAGTACAGGGGAGCTGGGGAGTCAAGCAGGGAGTGATAAGTTAAGCTCACACTGTTGGAACAAGGGCCCTGAATGCTAAGTACTATTATTCTCAGCTGTTCATGCCACAAACTCCAGATACGATGTGGGGTTTAGGGACTAAAGCTGCCAAGTTCACCCCTACACACATTTCCACCCACTACCTTCACAACGAGTGGAGGTAGGGTCTAGGTCTCAGGAGATACAGGGCTGCGTACAAAGTTCTAGAAACCACCTTCCACCTTCACAAACTCATCACCTGTAGGTTTTCTAAAGCAGCCAGACTTCTGTGTTGAATTCTCCTAGAGTAGCTCAGGGGAAATAACAGAAGAAAGAAGGGAATAAACCTCCTTTCAGCTTCATTAGAGCTCTTGCTTAACCAAGCTAAAAATAAAACTAATTGCTTTTGCTATTCTAATGTGAAAAATCAGTTTTTAAAAGATCAAAATTCTCTCCCTGGCTGGAGAACTCATTGAATCCATAATAGACCGACTGCCAATGAATTATGAATGTCGTAATCAAGCCTTCTTGGATGGCCAAAGTCTTGGTTACAAATGGGCAGTATAATTACAATGATGCCAAAGCTGCCCAAAGCAGACCCCCTTTTGTCTTTTTTTTTTAAGATGGAAGAGGCACTGATCTTCTTCAGGTATCTGTCTTATTCCAAATAATGCCTTGTTCTCACCATTAGAGGAGACATGGAAGTGCATGGAACACCATCCCTTTCCCCTCTAAAAAACCAGCCAATGTCCCCCAACGGTAATGGGGAAAGTGCTTCAGTTTTCTTCATCTCTTGCCTGGAATTCTAGAAACTAAAGGTATTCTAGGACAGCAAGCAACGTCTTTTCAAAATCTGAGAGGGAAGGGTTATAGGCAGGGCTCAGTCCCCTACACCTTAGTGGGAGTCCCCTACATCTTAGTCCCTTACCCTTAGTGGGACTTAGGCCTTAGTCTCCTATACCATAGTCAGTCTGATCCAGTCCATGCACTTGAACAAAGAGCTGATGAGCTCTGCAGCTCTGGGGGTGGAGGAGATGGGCATGTGTATCAGAGAGGAAAATGAAAGAAGGGCAGCCCAGAAGTGACAGCAATGGGAATAAAACTGCCTCCCAGCACCAAGCCCCAGCCCAGAAGAAGAGGCCCCCTCATAACACTTAGACAACAAGAAAAGCCAATCTAGTTTAACCAATAGCAACAACAACATCCCGCCAAGACAGAATCGTCTCAAAAGGGATTACCTTACCTTGTTTTCTAGAGGATGGATCCGTTCTAAGCAAAAAAAAAAAAAAAAATGGCTAGGAGTTGCTGCTTTTCTCTCAAATCCTTTACCTTCGACTTGGCCTCTGAGACAGGATCTGTTCTAACCAGAAAGCCCTTGAAACAGAGCTACTTCCAAGAGCTTATTTTAGCGCAGCCTGAAAATGGCCAGTTGGGGGAAGGAGGTAAGAGCTCTCCCTCTCTCGAGCCCACCATTGAAGGTTAAGCCCAGATCCTCGATCTCTTGCCACTTGCTGAGCACCACCCTGTGGGCTTAATCAGTGGTTCTCAGCCCTGACTGCATATTAGATTCACCTGGGAGACATTTCCGTGTTGCTGCCCAGGTCATGTCCCAGACCCATTAAATGTAGTATCTAGGAGTCGCTCCAGGCATCACTATTGGTTAAAGCTTTCTACTGATTCTAATGTGCAGTCATGGTTGAGAACCACTAGCTTAATCATGCCCTTCCAGCACCTGTTCTCTGTCTTCCTGCTTCTCTCATTTCCCAGACCTGTGCTGAAGGGCTTTTGTAGGACGAGAGA
The DNA here is from genome assembly GCA_003697995.1 of Taxidea taxus jeffersonii. Taxonomy (NCBI): domain Eukaryota; kingdom Metazoa; phylum Chordata; class Mammalia; order Carnivora; family Mustelidae; genus Taxidea; species Taxidea taxus. The sequence goes on from RCUC01158664.1 coordinate 41,885, forward strand.
TTCCAGAGGCAGCAATGCCTTCATCTCTTAGAGTGGGCAACAGGTCCTGAGGCATCTGTGTATGGTCCCCAGAACAGCTTCCCCACACACCCCAAATCATTCCGTTAGAAAAGACCTTAAGGCACATTTTTTTAAAATATTTTATTTTATTTGACAGACAGAGATCACAAGTAGGCAGAGAGAGAGAGAGAGAGAGAGGAGGAGGAAGCAGGCTCCCCGCTGAGCAGAGAGCCCGATGTGGGGCTCGATCCCAGGACTCCGGGATCGTGACCTGAGCTGAAGGCAGAGACTTTAACCCACTGAGCCACCCAGGCGCCCCCTTAAGGCACATCCTATCCAGGGTTGCAAATAGGATTCATCCTCAAGCCAACTTTGTTGGACCAGAAGTCATTTTCTAGGACACTGTATAGAGAAAGTTTAACAGGACATGTTGGGAAAATATACCATCTTCTGGGATCAATGCCAGCCAAGAAAGCAGGAGAGAAATGGTGGTATCAAAACTGAGCACTTGTCAGGCCTCAAAAAATTTCTTCATCGGGCTTATAAGAAAAAGAGAGCCAGAGAAAGGAAGTGATATGGCCATTAGCCAGGTCAGTATATCAACAAGGTAGCTTGAAGGATTTGGTCTGTGTCTAATACTGTACAGCCTTGCTACTCAATGTGAGGTCCTTAGAGCATCGGGATCAGTAACAGCTTGGAACTTGTTAAGAAATGTAGGATCTCAGGCTCCACACAAGACTCATTGGATCCAAATATACAGCTTAACGAGTTCCCCAGGTGATTCTACTTGACAATGAGTTTTGGAAAAAACCTATTGGAGAGAAGATGGGACAGAAGACGGAAATCACAGCAGGGTCTGCCATGGTCCAGATCAGAAATAGAAGGAAAACTAAAAAAAAGAACAATGTCAAGTAGAGTAAGAGGATAGAAATGCTGTCTGGTCCCAGGAAGGAGGAAGATCCATGTAAATGCAAGAGCCTAAAAGCTTTGGAGAGAAGGAGGCCTTGGGGGTGGGTCCTAAAAGTTGTTTGGAGATGAAATACTTAGAAAGGGCTCCTGCCACTGTCTAGCAGCACCCCCTCCTCTCGCCTCTGGGAGCCTCTGCCACCTCTGCTGCCTTAAGCTCTGGATGTAGACCCTTTGTTTCTGGTGAGTGTCTTCTCTCCCCAATAGGCTTAGGATCTCCTTGAGGCCAGGGATGGTCTCCACTCCCTGCCTTGTCTCCTGTATATATCCACCCGGGACCAGGCCAGAATGACCACTCCAAACAGTTTTGAATGAATAAATGAGTGACCAAATGAACAAGGAAGGACTAAAGCCAGACCTGGAAAACACAGAGTCCAGCTCCCTTCCGCCCCTCTTCATCATCCCCACCCCAAACTGACCCCGTTCAGGGGTCAAATTCAGCACAAGCAAATTCAGGCTTGTGCTCACAATTAGCAGGACATGACTTTAAAAAAGAAAACTTAACCTATTATCTCAAAATTCACTCAAATCTTATTGGCTGCTAACCAGTTGGGGTCTCTTTAATCTGAAGAGAACCGCATGCTCTGTGGCCCCAATATTCACGGATGAATCCCAGGAAGAGTAGCAGAGAATAAGGCTTGAAGAGAAGGTGTGGAAGCACTGCCTAAAATTTTATAGGTTGGGGTAAGAGTCACTCTAGAGGGTCAGTTCTCTCCCAGTCGAGATGTTCCCTCTTCACAGTATTCAAAGGCTCTGACCAGCCAGTCTGCAGACCCTCCCCACCTCCAGCACATCTCACAAAATTAATGTGAGTGGAAGTACTTTGCAGAGAGTAAAGAGATGTGCTGTGCAAAGAATCATCATTGCTGTGTGATGAGAAAACCTCAAATAGAATCTTAAGGGTCATAGATATTTTCTGTACATTTATTCTTTCACAGCCTTACATTTGTGAACTTCACCAAAAAGAGAGAGAGAGAGTATGGGTGCTAGAGAGATACTCTGTTTTCAGATCCTGGCTCTGGCACATTTTACTTGTATGACCTTGAGCAAATAATTTACCTTATCTATGCCTTGGGATCCTTGTCAATAAAAGGAAGTTCATAATAATAACACCTATTTCACAGAGTGCACCAGGGACAAATGAGCTAATGCATATGTGAGTTCCTAGAACATTCTCCATATTCAGTAAATGTTAGCAATTAGTATATGCTTTTGGCTCCTGCCCACCTTACCTTCCAGAGCCCACCCAGTGATACACATCTCATTCTATGCCCACTCTATAGATGCTACCCCGAGTCACCAGATCCTCCCATGTACATCACCCAGACCTGGCATAAGGCAGCATCTCATGCTTCAAAGAAAATAGTGCCCTCTGACATTTTACTCTTTACTTCTCCCACCTTTTTGGGTATATTCTCAGGAAACTGGAAGGAGGGTATTTCATAATCTAACTTATATGGAGGTGTTACAGACTTATAGATATTCTCTTTTTTAAGATTTTATTTATTTAGTAATTTGTTGGACAGAGAGAGACACAGTGAGAGAGGGAACAGAAGCAGGGGGAGAGGGAGAATCAGGCTTCCCGCTGAGCAGGGAACCTGATGCGGGGCTCAATCCCAGGACCCTGGGATCATGACCCAAGTCGAAGGCAGACGCTTAATGACTGAGCCACCAAGGCGCCCTGTGTCTATATTCTTTTAAAGGCACAGAATATCACTCTATAAAAAGGAACCTAAAGATAGCAATGTCTCAACAAAAAGGGACTGAGCATTAGCACTGGAATTCCCGGCACAGATCAGGCGGTTTGGTATTTTAAAATAAATGAGGGGAAAAACCTGAATGCTCAACTTGGGGACAACCCTGCTCCTGCAATATCAGAGGACAAGGAGGTTCCAGAAGGAATTTCAAGGCAGATGTATGATTTGGTTAATTCCCTATTCTTGAACTTAGAGTTCCCCTTTGGGTAACAACATAAAGGAGCAACTCTGTCTCGGTCATCCCACCAATAAGTAGTCCTCCTACAATTAGAGGTGCCACCTCTACCACTAAGGGTAAAGTCCCCATCGGCATAGTGAGTTCTATGAGCTGATCCTCCCTGAAAAATCTTTAGGCATAAACCAGCCGAAATCTCCACCATTTTCTCACCTCTATCCAAGGAAAACATGCTCCCT
>RCUC01158665.1:0-71614 GCA_003697995.1 Taxidea taxus jeffersonii
AGATTATAGAGATTACACACTGAGATAGGCAAGCTAAAAGACCAGGGACCACCCAGAGCCTGCTTGTAGAGAAGGCCGCCCCTCTGGGGGAAGCAGGCTATTGCCTCTGCCCCACAGATGTCCTGCTCTGCAGAAGAGGCAGGCCCTAATGACAGAGGGCTCTACCACACTGTCTAATGAGTCTGACTTTAATCATGCCTAAGGACACTGTCAAAAACAATGGAGATTCTGATGGCAAACAGTTAATCACATGGGGACTAGGTGCATCATAATATTAGTAGAACAAAATGAACCAGCCATAAATTCCATAGAGAGTGCCTGAGAGACATCCAAATAGAGTGCTCTTGAGATCACACACATCCCTGAGGGGCCAGAAGGTCAAGAACACATCCTAGGCTGCACCCCCTCAAGAGTAACTATAGTGGGATATAGAGTAGACATAAAAAAATTCCCCAGGTTATACCAGTGATCCTTCAGCAAAATGTGGAAGTCTTACTGAGTGAAGGGGCTAAAGCCAATACTAGCTGAGTAATAAATCACTCTAACCTAGAAGGAAGTCAGGGAGTCCGACTTAATAAAAGTACATTCATCCCTCATGGTCTTTTCCAGCTCAGCACTCATTCAGGAGAGACTGGAGGGAAGTCCTCTGAACTACCAGACTTAAAGCAGGAGGAAATGGTGAATTCCCTGAACTGTGAGAGCAGTGTACAAGCCATACACACACTCAAATGGGGAACACAGCTTAAACATAAACTTTGATCAATAAATGATGTATGTAGGGATGCCTGGTTGGCTCAGCAAGCAACTCTTGATCTTGGGGCAGAAGTTCAAGACCCACACTGTGCATGAACCCTACTTAAAATAACTAACTAACTAAATAGATAGATAGACAGACTGTTGTATGTCAACCCAAGGAAAACCTCTAGAAAGCCAGGCTAAAGATGAAAACAGGGGGAACAAATCTGAGCAGGTAAGTCTACACACATAATGTGGAGAAAACAGACTTCACAGAATTAGTTCAACCAAATCACTAAATGGATAAACAAGTAACCAAGCAAGGAACTTCACCCAGCTTTCTCCAAAGAGAGTGGGGGAGTCAGTATTTAGAGATATTTTATTACCTAAAATGCAATTTTCAACAAAAAATTACAAGACATGCAAAAACAAAAACAGAGGAACAGAAAAGTATGATCCATTCACAAAGGGGGGAAAAACAGGCAACAAAAGCTTACAGGGGCCCAGAAGTTGGAATTAACAGAGACTTGAAAGCAGCCTTTATAGGTATATTTGAAAAATTAAAGTAAACCATATTTACAAAGTGAAAAGAAGCTATGGTGGCAATGTCTCATCAAATAGAGAATATCAATAAAAAGATAAAAATTATGGAAAAGAACCAAATGGACATTCTGGAGTTAAAATAAAAAAGAGCAGTAATTGAAATGAAGAATTCTCTAGAGTGGCTAAGTAGTAGATTTGAAGTGGCAGAAGGAGCAATCCAGAGACATGGTACAACAGATGAACAGAGACTATCCAATCCACAGGACAGAAGGGAAAAAAGAATGAACACAAGTAAATAAATAAACACAGTCTCAGAAAGGTGGAACAAGATTAAGTGTACAACATACTCATAATGAAAATACCAGGAAAAGAGAGAGACAGGAGCAGAAACTTCCTGCATCTGATGAAAAACATTAATCTACCCTTCTACGAAGCTCAATGAACTTCAAGTAGGGTAAATGCAAAGAGAACTGTATTAAGACTCCTCAAAATGTTCAAAGCCAAAAGTAAATTGCTCAAATCAATAAGAGAAAAACAACTTGTTCAATGGAACCACAGTAAGATTAACAGCTTACTTCTCATCCAAAACAATGGGAGCCAGATTGCTGGAAGAAAAATCAGGAAAAGACACGTACATTTTGATTGTGGAGAGAGAAAGACCCCCCAAAAAACATACTTGGAAATGGTCTTCATAGGTATTAGGAATTCTCAGGCAAATCAAGGAAGAATGTGGAAGAGTTACCACAGCAAAGTCACGCTGAGAAAATATGAAGGAAAAAACAGATCTCAGTTGTTAAATGATTTTACCTGAAAGGTAACTTTTTATTGAAGTTAGAGAAAAATCTCTCAAGAACATGGTTTGAATGTTTATTAGAAGTCAATAGCTCTTTCATCTCAACAGACTGTTGAGACATTTCTCAACTAGATCTTTCACTGAGCGATCTGTATTTAAGTCGAGGTATGAAAGATATGTAGAATCATTCATTAGTTTTCAGAAAGGACTCCCTAAATTATTATTAACAGCTTGCAAACATGAGCCATGTGGGTGACACTGAAGGTAAAATAATGTGAGGCCAATTATGTAAGACAAGCAAAAATTTATTCATTCATATTTTTAATAAATATTTAGGGAAAGAGAGTGTGCATGTGTGTGCATGAGCAGGGAGAGAGAAAGAGAGAATCTCAAGCAGGCTCCATACCCAGCACATGGAGCCTGACATAGGGATCGATCCCAGTACCCTGAGATCATGACCTGAGCTGAAACCAAGAGTTGGATGCTTAACTGACTGAGCCAGCCAGGTGCCTCTATTCATATTTCTTATTGGAAATGTAAGATTTCAAGGTTTGTAAAAATAATGGGTACAGTCAGAAGAAATGCTGTAAGGCTTCCTAAACACTGATTATTGGTGCTACAAAAGAAGATTAAGAAATATATAAGGTGAGAATTTGAAGATACATTATAAAAACTTTTGTACAGAAATAACACAAATGAAACCCACAAAGACCATTTATTTATACCACTGCAATAAGCTTGCTTTGGCTCTCAGTAAACATTACATTTTTAAATTGTCTCCTGAGTGTTCAAAATGAGCTTTTATTGCTGAATGCTATTTATCTTTTAGAATAAAAGAAAATTTACCAATCAGGCACTGGTGATTTAGGTAAAAGACATCTGTGAGAGAAAGAGAGCATGGGCATTAGTAAGGTTGAGATAATGAGCTAACTCGAAGAACCTGTTAATTATGTTTATCATGCCCTGGGTGTGCATCTCTCAGCTACATCTACTAGTTTCTCCTGGAAGCCTAGTTGCTATAATCAGATATGGACATAAATTACACAAAAGAAAATGATCAATTTAAAAGACAATAAGAAGTGATAGTAGCAGTCCCATAAGACAGGGAAAGGAGATGACCTGTAATTGTCTAAATCCTATGAGCCATTTGAGAACAGAAGGAATTTTTGTAAACCAACATTTTGCTGCACATTCAAAAGCCACAGATTTAAATTACAAATATAAAACAAAATGAATATTTCCAAAAGGAAATGAATGTTCGTGATGGCATGGAGAAACTGTTTTCTCCTGAATAATGGATCTTAACTGTATTCAAGAAGATCTCGTCCAGCAAGAAGATAACAGCTACATACCTATGAGAAGCTGTAAGTTGAAAATGCCAATTGTTCAAGAGTAGAGACTAAGAAAGTTCACTCAATAGAATATTTTCATAATCACTATGATCAGCTCTGAGGTTAACTTAGATAAACAGAGGAAATCTGAAAAGCCACACTTCCTGAGGTCTAATTCTCCCACTTCCTGGTTGTGTCATCTTGGGCAGCTGTTTCACTTTCTTAATACCCTCTGATTCCTCAATAAAAAAACAGTCTACAGATTGTACTTCCAAGGAGATATGGAATTGGGCAGAGGAGGAATGAATCCTTAGCTATTATTATAGTGTTCTATGTGTATCCTGGGCTACATTACATTTGGCTAGGATTAAGAGTGTCACTAAAAACCCTAGGCAGACTATCACTTCATAAGAACTGATTTTCCTCTTAAAATGGTCAGAAAATCTGACCCATCTTAAGCAGAGCATTTTAAAGTTATTACCAATGAGAGCACCTGGGTGGCTCAGTCAGTTAAGTGTCTGCCTTTGGTTCAGGTCATGATCCCAGGGTCCTGGGATCAAGACCAATATCGGGTTCCCTGCTCATCGGGGAGCTGGTTTTTCCCTCTCCTGCTATAGCTCCCCCTGCTTGTACTCTCTTGCTCATGCTCTCTCTCTGTCAAATACATAAATAAAATCTTTATAAATAAGTAAATAAAAGTAACTACCAATGAAGTATTTATATTTCCCAGTACTGTTTGCTGTCTCTACTGATTTCATCTGTTGATATATTCATTACAACAATGATTTAATGTATCAGAGATACATCAATGCAGAAAAGGTCTGCTAACTTTTGGACTGCTGTTCACTATCTTTATTCAAGAGACCTTCAATCTTCTTATTGTAGACTTTTAACATAGGTAGAAATCTGCTTTGTCTCTGTCCCACTTAAGTCTGAATTATGACTTAGTAATTTGAAATATGCTTTCTACTGTTGTGTTTGATGGTCCATGCCCTCCAGAGTGGTTATGAAAATTAAATTAGCTAAAATGTGTGAAAGCATTTTGGACAGTGCCTAAGATTCAGTGAGTGCTTTAAGTGTTGGTTATGATATTAATCATTATTATTTGGTTATTATATATTATTATAACCATTTTATTGTTAATGCAGATGGGCAAGGTAGAGAGTGTCTGGCTCTAATTCTGCCTCAAGATCTCTGTGCTAAGAGATCATCTGGGACCACAGAGGTAAGACTGGGCATTACTTTTGACATCACTGCCCTATTTCATGGTCTTTATTTTCCCAAAACTACAAATGTGTACTGAGGAACAAGGATGTAAGTGAGCACATGTTAAAATACACTTTTTTCCTTACATCAGCTAAAAAAGGAGTAGGAAATTTAAGAGAAACTTTCCCAAGAATGTAAGAAACAGACTACAGACTGGTTAAGCAAAATTTGGTATCTTCATTTAAGGAACGCATAGCTACTTAAAATAAAGGAAAAGATACTCATTACATGTTGTAAAGTGAAAATATGTCAGGCTTAAAACGTAGGATCCTGTTAAAAAATATACATATAGAAAACCTAAAAGAGAAGACTAAGTCCTCAAAATATCAAAACTATTTCTGCTGAGGGAATTATAAATTATTTTTTCCTTCTGTTTGTTTATGCTTTTCATAATGAATGTAGATTACTTTGTAATCCTAAAAGAAGCCCTGAAATAATCAAGTTCCATGGAAGCCACCGGATGAGGCCATTTCATTGTGAATTTCTCAAGTCAGAAAAGGAGTCAGATGGGTCTGCATTTAGGGGCCAAAATCCAGGCAAGTCAATCCAAGCCACCAATCTCATGGGCTGAACAGAGATGCAGAACTCAAACAAATTAGCAAGAAAGAAAGTGCTAGAAGCCTCATAAAGAAGTGACCACTGCAGCCTAACACAGAGACCTCATTTGGTTACCAGACTGATCTTCCGATAAAACTTCTCACCTCTGATTTGCCTTGGTTATTCGCTGACCAACACGTTGCCATTCAATCTCATCAAAATGTTTCTTCTTGAAGACAATGTAACAACTACTGTAGCAAACATTAACTGTATACATTGAACATATTTTGGTAGCTTACCCATGAAGGGGTAATGGTACAAATGGACATCATGGCTCATACATTTAGAATTACAGTTTGGATTGCTGTACATATTTAATTCCTCATACTATGGGTTTTTTTTTAAGTAAAACTTAGAAAACTGAGTATTAAATCATTTATCTTTATTTCTCACATTTTCTCACATTTTAGGTGAAAAACACCTATAAACATAAAAAAAATGCTAAGAAGTAAATTTCATGTTTGATTTGTCTTCTCTCCACAGAGTCAGAAGATCATGCAATTAATTCATCTTCAGGTGAATCTCTTTGTTGTGTCTTGTTTTGATATCAAGTTAATTTTTTAGGTGAGAGAAGATGATACCAAAATTATAATTTTAAAACCAAGCAGAATAAATTAAAGCATCTTTCATTCTATGGATAAATTCTAAATTCATATCTACCTGTCAATGATGATTTTGTTTGGCTCAACTATAACTGTGTAAATAGGATATTCAACATATCAAGAATATATGGGAGTTTCTATAAATAAGTAATAGAAACAAAAAAATTCTACTTATCAAAAAGACATGTAATATACAGCTTATTAGCACAGGTGGGATAAGAAATGAAGTGCAGAAAATATTCTTTACATAGTACCATATTTAAATATTGTTAAGTACAAGAGCATTCAAACTTTCCAATGCATGGGAGAAGACATATGTCTGATTCCAGAAGCTTAACTTTACATTTCCAGGTAAGATCTGTTCTCCCTTCATCTTTGTAATTTGCCCTAAATTTGGCAGATCATGAAAACTTTAATTGAAATAGGCTTGGAAACAGTTCCTACTGTCTAGAAATAGTTAACTCACATTTACAATGCTACAAACTTTAGAGTTTGGAATCTATTTGGTTAGCTGAGCCACTCTGCAAAGTAAGTAACATGCAACATATTTAACACTAAGACAGGATGAAGTAAAATTTGCTATGACTATGAGAAGATACTTGATTTTCCATTAGTTTTCCCAATAGCCCTGAAGAATAGTTAGGTTGTATCATCCAGATTTTACTCAGGAAGTTTAAAAGCAACCTACTCAAAGTCCTACAACTACTCTTAAACCAGGGTAAACAGGTATCTTCAGGCTATACTGAAGATTCTTTGAGAACAAAAATTGTCTAACTCATCTTTTTGACTCCTCAGGATATAAATTCCTGATAATGAGTAGACCCTCAAAGCTGGTGGAAGAAAAGATGGGAGAACAAATACAGTGTCAGAAGCAAGACAAGATGCGGCACCTGTGGGGCTCAGCTGGTTAAGCCTCTGCCTTTGGCTCAGGTCATGATCTCAGGGTCCTGGGACTGAGCCCTGCATTGCATCAGGCTCCCTGCTCAGTGGGAAGCCTGCTTCTCTCTCTTTCCCTCTGCCTTCCTCACCCTTCCACTCATGCTTGCTCTATCAATAAATAAGCTCTAAAAAAAAAAAAAAAAAGGAAGCAAGATAAGACATACTGCCCTCACATCACAGGCTCACTCCCCCACCAATATTTTTCAAAGCAGGTCCCACCTGTACTAGAATTTCCAGAAACTAACTTCGAGTACAGCTGCAGCTGACGAACCCCCAACTCCCACCAAATGACTAAATTAGAATATTTGGAGATGGGGTCTCAGGAATCTGCATTTTTAACATTCTCCCCAAGTGTAAGAAATGCTGCCACATTGTATGTCCTCCTAGACCCCAACCTCAGCAGCATTAATATATAGATCTTCCTCTTACTCACATTGTTGGCAATGTAATAAGATGCTTGAAAAAGTCACAAGGAGTAGTCCTAACACCCTGTGAGGGAGGCACTGAGTGACCTAGTGCTACAGAATCATGATATCTGAATTTTTTTTTTTAAGATTTTATTTATCCATTTGCCAGACAGAGATCACAAATAGGCAGAGAGGCAGGCAGAGAGAGAGAAAGGGAAGCAGGCCCCTCAATGAGCAGAGAGCCCGACATGGGGCTTGATCCCAGGACCCTGGGATCATGACCCGAGCCGAAGGCAGAGGCCCCAACCCACTGAGCCACCCAGGTGCCCCATGATATCTGAATTTTGCCAACACTTTTTACTGCAACTGGTTTTATGTTTCTCCATATGTTAAGTGCTTAAGTATTACCATTACCATCTAGAGTTTTGAAGGGTGAAACAGTAAAGCAGCAGTAGGGATTTGCAGTGCCCCTAGCTTACAAGATCTGAATTCACATAAAAATTCTCTAGGTACAACCTGACTTTTATGAGAGCTGAGCCCAAATAACCTGCAGTAGTAGGAGTAATGAACTTATTGGCAGGGTTTACCTCCTGTGGGTACCATCACGTATCAAAACTCATTAATTATGTAGAACCCAGAGATTTCAAACAGAACTTCAAAATTGAAAAGGTCAGAGGCATAGCATACTTTAGGGAAAAAATAATGGTGACAGATCAGCTACATCTTTGCCTACTGCTAATAATGATATCACCAAACACATTTATAGTCCTTTATAGTGTATAGACAATACTTCAAATATCTTAATTCATTTGATCTCCCCTAAAACTCTGGGCCAGGCCCAGTATGTACTGCATACTTCCATTTATAGGCACTTTTATCTCTGTGCTGCCTCATTTGAATTCCCTTCCCCCACGAAATTTCTGGAAGGCAGAGACAGCATATTCTCTTCTGCATCCTTAGCATCTGGCATGGTATCTGACTCATTAAAGAAGGCACTCACAGACACAAGTATCCTTTTTTTTTTTTTAAACAAATACCACATTCTAGAAATGAGACTACTGAGGTTGACAGAAATCAATAGATATTTATCCTAAAGAGATGACTGAAGAAGGAAGCAAGCAAGAAATCCTCAAACATGAGTGGGATTATTGTGTGGAGAAGGGATTAGACTAATTTCACATGACATCACCAGATAAATTTAGATGGAGGTTAACAGGAGACAGATTCCAGCTCATATTAAAAGTTTCTAACAATGAAAAACATTTAAAATAGAAAATGTATTCCTCAAAAAGGAGAGCTGCCCAAAATGTGAAAATATAGGAAAGACTGCACAAAAAGGGTTTTAAGCATCGGGTTTTAAGCATAAGGGTTTTAGAGGATCGGCCACAAAAACCTGTAAAGTTCCATCCAACTAGCAGACTCTGTGACTCTATCTTGAGACAGCTTACATAGGCTGGTTATGGACAGAAAGAGGATGAGACCATCAGCATTCTATCACTACTCTCATTGGGTGCCTTTAAAGATCATTCACCTCACAGGCTGTGATAACTCAAAAATCATCCCGTCAGACTAATTCCATACCAAGAAAGAGAAAGAAAGGGCTGATTTATCCTCTTGTCTGAAACCAACCAACCAAACAGCCAACCATATAATATGTATGTGTGCATGTGTCTGTGTGGGTGCATGTGTGTGTGAGGAACAACAGTCTTCAAGGCTGGGCATCAGGAAATGAAAGATAGTCATCCCTCACTGGTAGGAAACAAGTGAGAAGGGCCCTATAGCTGTCCTCAATTGCTGCCTTGAGAGATTTTTTCTAGACCACAATGCAAAGAAGGACCACACAGGTGAAGCTTCAGAGATTAGTGTCTAAGGATAGATCAAGATGGCTAGAATTTGTAAGACAAAGTACCAGAGTGGAAAGAATTGCACAGATGCACACATCACAGGTCCACAGAGAGACCTCTTGACTAGTCAGCAGAATACTGATCAACACACACATGTGAGGATACTAACCAACAGTATGAAAAGATGATCTTTTCTAAGATATCTATCTAAGGAGATTAGAAGGAATAGCACCCAACATTCACACAAAGCCAAAAAGCCAGGAATACTGCCTCCTATTCTCACCAGACACACTGGAAAATCATAAGCGACCCATTGTGTAGTATTCAGAAAGTGAGTGAGTCATCTCAGTAGCGTGAAGTAAGATGCTTTAGTTATAAACTAAACATTGTACTACTCCTCTCCAGCAAGTCTTAAAGGCAATACACAAAAGGATAAAACCATTTCCATATAATTGAGCTACATCTCAGAACCAAGTTGAAGAATTCTTATAGAATAAAAATATTCAGCATTCAATATGGTAAAATTCACAATGTCACACAACAGAAGATTATCAAGCATGCAAAGAAGCAAAATAAAAAATTATCCATAATAAGAAAAACCAACCAATTAAATCCAAACTGACAGAGATGATAAAATTGATAAAGACATTAAAATAATTATAACTATATTCCATATGTTCAAAGGTTAAATAAAGATATATATATGCTAACCAGATTCCTAGTGATGGAAACTATAATGTCTGAGATGAAAAATTAACAATAGGAGATAATGCAGGGGGGAAATTTTGTGGAATTGAAAGCATAGCAAATGAAAGTATCCAAAAAATGAAGCACAGAGAAAAAAAATGAAAGTAAAAAAAAGGAAAAGGAGTATCAATGAGCTGTGTGACAACTTCAAGTGAGTATAAGTTCACAATGTTGCAGGTGATTTTAGTTCATGAAGGAGAGGAAAGTTTGGTGGTGGCAGAGAAAAGATCTGAAGAACAGCTGAAATTTTTCTAAACTTTAGGAAAACTATAAACCCATAAATCCAAGAAGTTCAGTGAACCTTAAATTTAAGAACATAAAGGAACATAGGCCAAAGTAAATGATAATCAAATTGCTCAAAATGAGTAGTCAAGAAATCTTAAAAGAGGAAAAAAAGCCATGTGACATACAGAATATTGGAGGGATAAAATTTCTGAATGACAACATAAACAATAGAAAGCAAAAGAATGTGGAGCAGCATTTTTAAATTATTAAAAGGAAAAGCACTGTCAACCAAAAATTCTATACCCAGTGAAAACAACTTTCAAAGCAAAGACAACATAAAGATGTTTTCAGACATATGAAAACTGAAATAATTTATTACCACAAGAACCACACTAGAAAAAATGTTAAAGGAGATTCAGGGAAAAACAAACTGATACCAGAAGCAAATCTGAATCTACACAAAAAATAAAGAGCACAAAAAAAAATGCTACATGGTTAAATATATGATTTTTGTCCTTATTAAAATGTATTTAAAAGATAATTGATTGTTTAAACAAAAATAATAACTATGTGCTACGGGGATTATAATACAACTAAAAGTAAAATATATGATAATAATAATAATATAAAGTCCAAGATGGGAAGAAAGGAAGTATACTGCGTAAGATTCTCGTATACTATACATAAAGTAGTAAATATCACTTGAAGGTAGACCATAAGTTAAAGATAGATATGGTATACCACCTAAAGCAACCAGTAAAATAAAACAAACACAAATGGCCAATAAAACAAGGGAGATATTCAAATCATAAAATTAATCCAAAACAGGTAGGAAAAAAAGGAAAAGAGAAGAAAGGACAGGTGGAATGAATAGAAAATAACAAGATATATTTAAACCTAAAGAGATCAACAAACACATTAAATGTAAATGGTTTAAATACCTTTAATTAAAAGGTAGAGATGGTCAGATGGAATAAAAGAATAAAGCACAATAATCTTTGCTTATGAGAAACACGCTTTAAACATAAGGACACTAATAAGTTAAAAATAAAAGGACAAAAAAGATACACATGGTAACATAAGTCAAGAAGACACACCATGGTAACACCAAATAATATCTGTAATATTAGAGAGCACAGATTTCAGAGCAAAGAATATTACCAGGGACAAAGAAGGTTATTTCATAATAAAGGAATCAATTAATCAAGAGGATATAATATTCCTAAATATTTTTGCCCCAATATTAGATCTTCGTATGAATGAAGCAAAAATACATATAAAAACATTAAAAACTGATAAATCCAAAATTAAAGTTGGAGATTTCAATACCCCTTTCTCAGTAATTAGAATAGGTATAGAGAACATCACTAGGTGTATAGTAGATTTTAACTACCCTATAACCAACCTGGCCTGGTTAACCTTTATAGACTCCACCCAACAGCAACAAAACACACATTCTTCTCAAGTATACATGTAATACTTAGCAAGACAAACAATACTGTAGGCCATAAAACAACTCTCAGTACATTTAAAATGACTGAAGTCATACGAAGTATATATTCTAACCAAATTGGAATTAAATTAGAAATCAGTAACAGAAAGATCTCTGGAAAATCCCCAAATATGTATAAATATTTCACTTCTAAACAATAATTGGTTAATAAAGAAATCCCAGAGAAATTAGAAAATATTTTTAACTGAATGACAATATGACATATAAAAATTTGTAGGACAGCACTTAAGTGGTATTTAAGAAAAAATTTATAGTATATTTTTATAGATTGTACCTATTTATTTGACAGAGAGAGAGAGGCAGTGAGAGAGAGAACACAATGAGGGGGAGTGGGAGAGAGAGAAGCAGGCTTCCTGCTGAGCAGGGAGCCCGATGTGGGGCTCAATCCCAGGACCCTGGGATCAGGACCTGAGCTGAAGGCAGAGGCTTAACGGCTGAGCCAGCCAGGTGCCCTGAAAAATTAATAGTATTAAATAATTACATTAAAAAAGAAAAAATTTCTCTATCAATAATTTTAGACTCCATCTTGAGAAACTACAAATGGTACAAATTAAACCCAGAGTAAGCAGAAGGAAGAAAACAGTAAAGTTCAAAGCAAAAATCAACAAAATAAAGGCCAGAAAAACAATAGAGAAAAGTCAATAAAACCAAAAGCTGACTCTTTGAAAAGATCAATAAGACTGATAAACTCTAGGCAGGCTTATCAGGAAAAAAAGGAAGATGACACAGATCACGAACATTAGGAATGAAAGGCAACATGACTACAGATTCTACAAATTTTAAAGAAATAATAAGTGAAGTTTATCCCAAGCACAAAGGGTTAGATCAACATTCCAAAAAGCAATCACTATATTAAGAAACTAAAAAGGAGAAACCATATGGTCATCTCAGTCTTTTGCCAAACAATCATTTGATAAAACCCAGTATCTACTTCTCATAAAAACTTTAAGAAAATATGACTATAAAGAATGCCTTCAAAATGAAAAAGGGCATCTACAGGTAATATTGTACTCAAAGGTGAAAAACTGAATGCTTTCCCATCCACCTCCCCACAATGATCAGGAACAAAGACAGAATGTTCACAAGGATGTTGATGCTTACCATTTCTACTCAACACTGTACTAGAGGTTACTAGATGATGAGATATTTATTACCATACAATAAAGCCAGAAAAAGAAATAAAAAGAATCCAAATTATGAAGAAAGAATATAGATGACATGATTAGATAGAAAATCTAATGTAATTTACAAAAACAGTACAAACAACACTGGCACTAATAAGTGAGTTAAGCAACTTATTGCAGGTTATAAGGTCAATATCCAAAAATCAATGTTTTTATATACTAGAAATGAACAATCAGAAGCTGGAATAAAAATACTATTTAAAATGGCATCGGGCGCCTGGGTGGCTCAGTGGATTAAAGCCTCTGCCTTCGGCTCGGGTCATGATCCCAGGGTCCTGGGATCAAGGCCCGCGTCAGGCTCTCTGCTCAGTGGGGAGCCTGCTTCCCTTCCTCTCTCTCTGCCTGCTTCTCTGCCTGCTTGTGATCTCTGTCTGTCAAATAAATAAATAAATAAATCTTTTAAAAAAATAAAATAAAATGGCATCAAAGGTGTGGTATATATACACAATGGAATATTACTCAGCCATCAGAAAGGATGAATACTTACCATTTACATCAATATGGATGAAACTGAAGGGATATGCTGTCAGAGAAAGACAGTTACATGGTTTCACTCACATGTGGACTGTAAGAAACAGCACAGAGGATCATAGGGGAAGGGAGGGAAAACTGAATGGGAAGTCATCAGAAAGTGAAACAAACCATGAGACTCTTAACTATAGAAAATAAACTGAGGGTTGCTGGAGGGGAGGTTGGTGGGGGATGGGGTAACTAGTGATGGGTATTAAGGAGGGCACATGATATGATTAGCACTGAGTGTTATATACAATGATAAATTACTGAACACTATTTCTTAAACTAATGATATACTCTACATTAGCTAACTGAATTTAAATTAAAAAATAAAATAAAATGGCATCAAAGGGGCACCTGGGTGGCTCAGTCGGTTAAGCATCTGCTTTCGGTTCAGGTCATGATCCCAGGGTCCTGGATTAAGCTCCATGTCAGGTTACCTGCTCAGTGCTCAAGCTCTCTCTCTCTGCCTCAAATAAATAAATGAAATCTTTAAAAATAAAATAAAGTAGCATCAAAAATGTAAACTAGTTGGAGACAAATCTGACAAAAAGATGTACAAGGCCTGTACCCTGAAAACTATAACATTACTAAGAAAAAACCTTAAAGATCTAAATAAATATATTTGTTCATGAGTCAGAGAACTCCATGTTGTTAAGATCTCTTTCCACAAGTTGATGTATACATTCAATGCAATTCCAACCAAATCTTAGCAGTCTTTTCATGTATGTGTAGAAACTGGCTGATTCTAAAATCCACCCAGAAATATGAAACACATAAACAATCAGAACGACATAGAAAAAGAACAAAGTTGGAGAGCTAACATTATCTGATTTCAAGACTTACTATAAAGCTACAGTAATCACAACAGTTTGGTATTTGCATCAAGATAGAGAAGGAGATCAGTATAATAGAATAAAAGTCCAGAAATAAATCCAGATATATAGGGAAACTTTTTTTTACAGAGGTGAAGAGACAGTTCAGTGATGAAACAACAGTTTACAGCCAATGATGCAAGAACAATTGGATGTCCATATACAAAAACACACGAAAAACTTCATTCTATGCATTCTACTGTACACAAAAATTAGCCAGATCACTGATCTAACTCTAACACCTAAAACTCTGAAAGCAAACAGGACAAAATCTTTGTAACCTTGGCAAAGATTATAGGGCAAAGATTTTTTAAATATGACCATATAATTCCATTTATGTAAAACTCTGGAAAATGCAAACTAATTTATGGTAAGAGAAAGAATATTTAAAAAAAAAAAAGAATATTAGTGGTGGCCTAGGGAGGCAGAATCAGGTGTGGGAGGGAGAGATTACTATGGGGCTTAAGAAAGCTTTTGGGGGTGTAATGGATATGTTCACTTTCTGGATTTTAATGGTGGTTGATGGATATATATAAGTAGAAACTTATCAAACTGTACACTTTAAATAGGTACAGCTACTTTATATCAATATCTCAATAAAGCTGTTAAAAATAAGATATTCCTTTGAAGACAAGGTAGCAAGGTGAAAGGGCCAAATTCACAAGTTGTTACTTCAAATAAAGAAATACTACTAGTAGTAGAGCAGCAGCTAATGTTTACTGAGGAGTTACTGTGCACCAGGCATCCTCTGAAGCACTTTACATAAATTAACACAGTTATTACTTAGGAATACGCTGTTGTTCTACAAAGTAGGTATAATTAATACACTTCTCAAATGATGACTGGCTTATTCCACTTGGCATAATGTCCTCAAGGCTCATCCATGCTATAGCATGTGTCGCTATTTCCTTCCTTTTTAAGACTGAAAAATATTCTATGTATATCACATTTTGTTTATCCATTCATCTGTGGATAGACGTTTGGGTGGTTCCCACATTTTTGGCTATTGTGATTATACTGCTCTGAACATGGGTGTACAAGTATCTGTTCAAGTTCTTGCTTTCAGTTCTTTTGGGTATATACCCAGAAATGGAAATGCTAGATCACATGGTAATTCATGCTTAATATTTTGGGAAATAGCCTTCCCTCTCATTTCTGTATTGCAGTCCACATACCGAACTGCCTAGAAGGTAAATCTGACCCA
The DNA here is from genome assembly GCA_003697995.1 of Taxidea taxus jeffersonii. Taxonomy (NCBI): domain Eukaryota; kingdom Metazoa; phylum Chordata; class Mammalia; order Carnivora; family Mustelidae; genus Taxidea; species Taxidea taxus. The sequence goes on from RCUC01158665.1 coordinate 15,319, forward strand.
TGTCTCTCCCAGGCTTAAAATTCCCTAACAGTTCCTTCACTGACTTGAGGTTAAATTCAGATTCCTCAACACAGTACATCCTTCCCAGACAACTCCACTCCCCCGGCAGAATGCCCCTCTCTCAAGAACCTTACTCCTTCCAAAGCACCTTGTGTATACAGAATGTCTATCAGCACTCCCCTCGCTCTGTTCTTAATGGTTTACATTTCTATCTCCCTCATTAGACTGCAAACCACTTAATAACAAGATACAAAGTTTTAGTCCTCTCTGCATCCTCAATACTGCACCACAGTGCACAGAACATAGTAAACACTTGATACATATTTGTTAAATGAATAAATGTCAGCTTAGCTGTCCAAAGAATAAAAATATTACTATACTGTTAAGTAAGCAAAGTAACAGTGGAGAGAGAATATAGGTTAAACATGTGTGCATTTCACACACAGGTTAAATGCATATGCACATACACATACATAATGACAAAACTTTTTTCACATGTAGTATGTGGTCATTCATATGTTGATCTCCTTTTTTAGTCTTAAACTCCTTAGGATGCACTCCCACATGCAGCTCGCCCTCCCCTCCCCCTTTAAGCAGAGGGAAGGAAAAGAGGCCAATGATACAAAACCCACATGCATGGCAGATATGGTACTAGAAATAGGGTACTATCTGGGGCACCTCTCTCTGCTGAGTATCTGTACACAGATCAGGCCTCCGATTTTATGAACAAATCACACATGAAATGTGCTCTTGCATCTGGGACTAGGAATCTAGTATGACTTCTTGGTTAAATTTTTAATAAGCTTCTGTTTTACACTCATACACAGATCAAAAATGGCTTCCTTGTCTAGTAAGATATTAGATATCACCATGCAGCTATACCTGAGGAAGGATATAGATAATGGTTTTTCTGAAAACAGCAATTCACACTAAAATTAATAACTGTTCTAACTTTGCATATTAGATGATAGCTGATTTTTTTTTAACAGTCAAACTTCTGGTAAAGAAAAATGTCAGGTTTTCCAAAACATTTCTAGTTTTCCAGTCTGCATTGCTGCAGGAAAAAAAAAAGGGTTATAGATCACATCACTTTCTGTTCGTGAGCTGGTACTCAAAGAGGTGATGGCCTTGGTCCATGCCAGATAAGGTAAAGAAGTGACCTCTTTTGCAAGTAAGGCGCAAATAAACAAAACAAGCTTCTTGTGGGCCCTCAATGAATAAGCTCTGGAAAACATTTCAACTTGCTTGATCCAGATCACTACTGATCAGCAGAACCTCTGGGCTAAACACTTTGCCTACACTAGAAATAAATAAGATGTTTTATTGGGTGTAAGAATCGTGGCAGCAGGAAGCTGATAAACAGAAATACACCAAGGCTACGGAATCAATTTCTGAACATGGAGAACATTTACCGCCTTAGGACTCAGAATTAAAGATAATACAGTGGTGCTGGAATCTGCTCACATAAAAATTTAGAAGCCTGAAATTCAGGGGTTTTTTGTTCCAGTAAAATCTAAGATCTATGGTAACAAAGAACCTCAGATGCACTTCAAAATTTCCTTAAGCCTGAATCTTGTAATCAGGTTGGATTTGCATAGCCTAATTTCTTAAATGGGGCCATGCAAACAGCCTTTTAAATAATACTTCTAAACTGATCTCAGAAGTGGACCTCTTTGACATAGCAGGTTTGTAGCACAATAAAAGGCTTTTTTTTATCTGAGCTACATGAGGATAAGAAAAGCTGTCTTTGAAAGCCAATGGGAACACGAGACTGTGTGCTCATTTAATCTAGGAGTATCATGTAATATAATCATATATATTATTACCTATAGACTTGAATAAATTTCTAAGAAAGCCAAGATCTGAGGGTCCCATCCACAAATTTTACATGCTTAAAAGCCCAGGTTAGAATATCTCAAACTGGAAACATTATCTTCCAGGGTTCTTAAAAAAAGGAAAAATTACTCAAGGTAGAGCTTTTCCAGGAAGAAACGTCTGACATAAAAGAGGGCCGAGAAGAGTCAAACTCAAAACATATGAAACGTGACAATCTGTTAAACTGAAGCAAAATTCATCACCACTGACTATAAAAGCCAAACTCAACTACATGTGAAATTGTAGAAAAATGAGAAAAACCAGTAAAAAGAAGAAAGGAGTAGACATGTGATAAGAATGTCAAGAAGCAGCATCTCAAGCAAGGAGAGCAAAGATGACTGCAGGGGAAGAAAAGACCAGTCCTGAATCTAGGTACACAGAATTCCCTGCCCATCTTAGATGTCCTGAAGGCAGCACGGAATCACAGGGAATTCCTAATGGACATGCCCAGAGATGCTGAATTCTCTGTGTATACTCTAATATAATGGGAACATCATATATGATATCTACAAGCTTCCAAGAGGACAGCTGTGAAAATACTGGGGGGAATGTGTGTGATGAGGGTGTGTGAGACAGTATATCCCCCTGAAGTTGCTTAATGATTTGTTTATGTTGAATGGACAACATTGTGCCTTCAGCAATAAATGGAACAGACCAATGTATGGGCTGTCCTTTCTATCTCAGAGGCAGGGACTTACGGGTAAATACTAACAGCTATAAAATAAATGTCTGGTGCCAGTACAAGTCTCTTCTCTTTTGCTGAAACAAAAATATATGCCTCCAGAAAGTGAACAATTGCCCACATATTTGGCGATTGAAATGAAACATTTAAATTTAATCTGAGCTTCTGTTCCTAAATACACCAAGGTCACTAATGAGAGTGCTCAGCACAAACTCAGCAAAATGCAGAAGATGCAAGTGATCACAGAGAATGCTATAAGGTGTGGCCAGCTTGCTGATGCTTCATCTGCAACTGTCCTCTGATAACACAGCTTTCAAATACACAAAGGACAAGAAACAGCTCTGAAGAAAGAGTTGAGATCTGAGATTGAATGCCCCTAGAGGATACCTACTAAGATTACCAGCACGTTCTTCATGGCCCCAAAGGGCAGGCTCAGAACCAAGAGGTGAGATCCAGATCTATTTCAACTCAGCTTCACAGTCCTGGATGCTGTGACAGACTAGCTGAGAACAGCAGTACTATTTAATTTAATTTTCACAACAGTCTAACGAAATTACAAAAAGGAAATTGAGGAACAGAGAGTTAAGGGTCTTGCCCAAGGTCATAGAACACACATGTTGCAGTCAGAATCCAGAGATCTACCAGATTCAAAAGCCCAAGTTCTTTCTTCCACTCTAGGTGGCTCTGACAGATTTCTGGTCTTCTAGGTAGACCAAGCAGGAGTTAGCTGACCACTGGTTGGCAGTGTAGGGACTTCATACGTAAGTGGTGAGACGCAAACATTGCCTAAAAATTCCTTTTTACCCTGAGATACTGCAATTCTCTTAACAAAGCACACTGCTTTCATTTCCTTTCAACACTTACCATTTTGTTGAGGCAAAACCCTTCAGCAGCTTTCTTTAGCCTTTTCTAGCTCTTAATTAAGGCCCTCTAATATGAGAAGCAGGACTCTTTTTTTTTTTTATTGTCATTACTCATCTTAATGGTGTGAGATTAGTATTAGATAGCAGGAAGAGAGAGACTGATGAGGAAGATCCAAGGAACGTGAGCTGTCCATCTATGAGATGTCTGAAGCTGGGAGGAAAATAAAAAGTTGCAAATCTTCCTTCGTAAACAAAACTTTCCATTACACATGAAAGAAACCAGAATGAAGACATAAACAGCATGTACTATGTAATTTAACACAGGAGAGATTAAATGCACTGCAATCATTTTATGACAGAGAAAAATGACCATGAAAGTTTACCAGGCTAAGGAAAGATAAAAAGAAAATAAAGTGAACTAAGCATTTCTTTAGGAATAGCAGTTGTTCCTGATGAATTTGGCAGAACCGAGAGGCTCGTGAAACTTGGAGGACAGGAAAGTTCCTGAAAAGGTGCTAGAATCATATGCAATGTGGAGGAAGGTTTTAAATTAAAAGAGCATAAAAATAAAAAGAGCATAAAAATATATCCAGGCCTAGGATGCCCTACTAAAAACTTCAACACACAGTCTCAGGGAATGAAGATAACTGATCTAATGGAGTAAAAAGAGGTATGAGCCTGTACAAAGACGACAGGTCTGCGGATCTAGAGACCTGGGGTCCAGGCCCTCCAGAGCGTCACTAAGCAAGTCGTTCAGCTACTCTAGAATAAAAGGGGGTGTAGTCTCAGATAATGCAATTTTAAGTATTACTTAAAATCTGTCATCTATTATTTTGATCAGTCTTCAGCTCTAGGTCTCAAAAAACTCATTAGTTATTCCTAGTAAAACAAACTGGATGAAATGGTCACATTATTCTAAATAACCACCCTCATTTAAAAAGCCAATTTATGCTATTAAAATATGATCTTTATCAATTTCACAATCAGTTGGTCTTGAAAGCATTTAAAAAATCTTCATGAAGGGGTTCACATAGTCTAATTGTTAAAAAGTATTTTTATTGCTCTTTTCTCCTGAGCCACAAAATCCATAAAATATTCCACTACCATATTTTAATCTGGTGACAGACTGGAAATTTTGAAGGCATTCAGGCTATCTCTATATTTCATCTGTGTTTATTCTTCTTTCAAGAGTAGGAGGCTCCTGCTAATGTCTGAGGTATATACACCTTGCAGAATTTATCAGAGACTGCTAGGTTGTCATATGTCATAGTCCTTAGCAACTTTTTTTTTTTTTTAAGATTTTATTTATCTATTTGATAGGGAGCGAGATCACAAGTAGGCAGAGAGGCAGGCAGAGAGAGAGGAAGGGAAGCAGGCTCCCTGCCAAGCAGAGAGTCCAATGCAGGGCTCAATTCTAGGACCCTGAGATCATGACCTGAGCCTAAGGCAGAGGCTTAACCCACTCACTGAGCCACCCAGGTGCCCCTCCTGAGCAATTCTAAGGGCAGGATAAAGTCACTGGCTTCATTCAGGTCAGAGCAAGATCCAGGATTAACAAAAGGATAATCAAGTGACATAACCAGCTGACTGCAAGGCATTAACAGATTCAGAGCATTTGGGACACTGCAAGGGGGAAATGTCTAAATTTAGTTTAATAGGAATTTCTGCAGCACATTCCTTCTTTTATTAAATTATTTTTTCTTAACATTCCTAAATTCATAGAATGTGCCATATACAAATATGTATATACATATATGCATATATATTTATATTTATGTCTGTATTATTTACCAGAAGATTCATTTTCCTATGTTTTAAACATGATTATGGATATTAAATAATTAATTTTTTAGTTGTGATAGTGATATTTTAATGTGTTTTACCTAATGGTCTTTTACACATTCACAGATTTTTTTGGGTAAGAGGGTATGATAGCAAAATTATCTTCAAAATAAGTAAGATTAGCCATGAGTTAATAATGCTTGAAATCAGAGAATGGGCAAGAGGATTCACTTTTTTCTTTACTTTTCTATCTCTTTTCTCTTTTAAGTTTTTCCATGACTGCTTACAGTGTTGTTGTTTTTTTTTTATTGCCATGTACCATGATTTCTTTTTATGTAGGTACATATGTTGATTCTTCTATACATTCTGGGTTTGGAGTCATAATTAGAAGGGCTTTCATCAAAGCAAGATTATTTTTTAAATCCTTCCATGGCTTCCCCTAGTGTTTTTATGGTTTCATTTATTAGTATTTAAGTCTTTACCCCAACTGGAATTTACCATGGTGTAAGATATGCTCTATGGGTCCAAACTTTTTCTAAGGGGGCTACTCATTTCTCCCAACATCAATTATTTAATTATATATCTTGTCTTTACTGTTTTGAAATGCCACCTGTATCTCATATTAAATTTCCACATGTATTATGTCTCTGGATTCATTACTCTTGTCTATTGATCTGTATCTTCATGAATCAGTAACACTGTTTTAAATACTGAAGATTTTTTAATGTGTTTAATCTCTGTCAGACCTAGTTCTTCCTTATGATTCTTCCTTATATATTCCCTGGTATACTTGGTTATACCTCCATATAATCTGTGAAAGCCTTGTTTTGTTAAAAAACAGTATTTTTCTAATTATTATACTGCATTTATAGCTTAATTTAGGTAAAAACTGATACCTTTATGAGGTTTAGACTTCTCATCCAAGAAAGAACATGAAAAGTTCTTTTCATCTTCTGGGAAGAATTTTAGTTTTTTTTTTTTTCAGCATTTTATTCTTTTTTTTTTTTTTTTAATCTACAGCAAATAAGGTGTTTTCTTCTACTGTATCTTCTAACTGGTACTCATTTGTATCAATGTAAGTTAAATTTATGTAAGCTATTTCTGTATGTTAAAATAAATATGCTAATTGCTTGTCATGTTTTTCAAATTGATTGCATAAATTTTCTAGGTATACATCATACCTGATAAGAATCATGATTTTACTGTCTCTTCCAAAATGACAGACTACCCTTTTTTCTTATTGAACTGTATTGGTGATGAAGTATCTCCAGAATAAAGTTAAGTGATAGTCTTGTTCTGGACTGTATTGAGAATATTTTTTTTTGTAATGGGAATATTTAATGTTTTGGCAATGATGCTAATTTGTAGTGCTGAGGCAGATTAAGAACACGTTACTCTATTCCTATTAAAAATTACTGTAATCCATGAATATAGAATTATGTCAAATGCCTTTAGCACTTATGTAGATAATACTAAGCCATCGGGGCTGATCTGGAATAAGCCTAACTTGATTTCCTACTCTACCTCCCAACATTTTGTTGAAAACTTGAAATACACAGATTATCCATATACTTATCATCTTGATATTTAAATTAAAAATTAAAAATTTTCCTTATGTACCACACACACACACACAAAATCTCTCACACACATATTTTTACTTAATGTTGTGAAAGCAAATTACAACTTCATGACATCTCATCCCCAAATATTTCATTAAGCATCTCTTAAGAATATTGTCTCAAATACTACATACTGATACCATGCTTAAAAAAAAATAACAATTTCCTGATACCATCTAATATTTTATCCCAAAGTGATTTGCTTAATTGTCCTTAAAACATCTTTTATACTCATCATTCCAGGATCTAATCAAGGTGAAAGCATGACATTTTGTTGTTAATCAACAAAATTTGAATTTTATGAAAATTTATGTTGGGTTTTGTTGTTAATAGAAGTAGTCTTCTATTTCTGAAATGTTTCCCCAATCTATTTCCATGACACTGATTTTTTTTTAATAGACCAGACCAATTGTTTGAGAATTTTCCACACTTCAAATTCATCTAACTGTTTCTTGGTAATGCTATTCGACTCATGCCTCTATATTGCTGAAACCTCAAAGTTAGACACAAAGGCTTAAGTAGACCTAGGTTATCTGTTTTTCTGAAGACTGTTTCCTAGGCAGTTATGTGGGCCTTGTTTTACACAAGGAGGCATACGAGGTCAGGTTGTCACACTACTGCTAAGGGTTAGTTTGTAAGGTGGTGGCCTCCACTGTAGAGATATATTTCTACCCTTTTTTTTTTTTTTAATTTATTTGACAGAGATCACAAGTAGACAGAGAGGCAGGCAGAGAGAGAGGGGGAAGCAGGCTCCCTGCTAAGCAGAGAGCCCGATGTGGGGCTTGATCCCAGGACCCTGAGATCATGACCTGAGCCGAAGGCAGAGGCTTAACCCACTAAGCCACCCAGGTGCCCCATCTACCTTTTCAATTAACAAGAATTGTGTGGGCTAACACCCCGGCACATAAAAATGTACTAATGGCTTTAGCATCCCTTTTTAAAAATATTTTATTTATTTATTTGACAGAGAGAGAGAGAGCACACATGTGGAGGGAATGGTAAGGGGAGAGAGAGCAGCAGGCTCCCCTTTGAGCAGGGAGCCTGATGAGGGGCTCAATGTGGGACTTGATCCCAGAATCCCAGGATCATGGTCTGAGCGGGAGGCAAACGCTTAACCGACTGAGCCACTCAGGTGCCCCTTGCTTAAGCATCTTTAGCAGCCATTTCAGAACCAATTTTTTTTTTCATTGGAGGCCAAAAAACTCTGATTTTTTTTTTTCTATCATTCCTTATACATTTACTGGGTATCATTCTTCTGTAAGAAACAAAAACAAAACAAAAAAATCCCAGTCATTATTTGCTTCATTTATTGATTTTTACCCTCAATTTAATTTTGTCTGATAGAAGGTTCAAATCTCTGTGTTTTGTTTATTTTTAGGGTTTGGGTTTTTGTTGTTGTTGTTGTTTTTCTGTTTGTTTGGTCTGCCTCTCCTTGGTATACTATTACAAATGTAATCAGGTCAAGATGAAGTCATCCTAGATGAGGATAATCTAATATGACTGGTGTTCTTATAAGAAGAAAAGACACAGAGACAGACCACAGGAAAAATTCCACATGATGATAGAGGTAGAGGATGAAGTGTCAATAAAACGAGACACACATGGACTGGCAGCAACACAGGAAGTTAGGAGAATTGTAAAGGTCCCCCAACAGCCTTCAAAAGAGCATGGCCCTTCCAACACCTTAATTTTGGACTTCCACCGTCTAGAACTTTATGAGAATAAATTTGTTTTAAGCCACTTACATGGGTTTGGTCTTAATTCTCTCACATTGTAGGTAATATTTTGTTTTTAAGCTTTTACTTTTGCTTTTTGGGGTGTGTGTGTGTGTGTGTGTGTGTGTGTGTGTTTAACCATTTGGCTAGTTTACTTTGCATTGTCAGGACATGCATGTGTGTAATTTCAAAGGTTATTATTTGAGTTCTATATTTAGGAAAGGGTGACTCACTTCCAACTTCTCCTCTCAAAGAGCTGATAAAAGTCAAGCCCTATTTTCACTCCCCACTTCCTACCATCCCCCTACCCCCACTTCTCCCTGGACTGCTGCGGTCTTTTGCTCCCTCTTCATTTTGGGTCCTTTACAGTCTGGTTAGCTATTTGCCTATTCACTAAAACATATGCCTGTTATATTTTACCCAGCATTTCCAGATATTTTGTAGCAAGATTTTTTTTCCAATTTTTCTAATCTGTCTTATTCCTCTCGGAAGATTCTATACAGACTTCAATGTAGAGACAGACCCCCGAGGGAGTATTCTTTTCTGGATTGGTGACCCCATTTTCACTGTCTTTAGCTCTGCTTCTGTAAGTCGTCTTCAAAGTGAGAGGCTATGGAATGATGGAAGGTTACACCTCATTTTACCCACAAGGCAAGAAGGTCCAATCTGAAATGACCTGTCCAAGGTCAAGCACACTCCACATTAGCACAATGAGACACAACCAAAAGCTCCATCCACCACTTTAGGGCAGGCCTTTGAGATGAGTTCATCTGCCACTCTGCTTGATATGGTTCTAATATTAAAAACCATGTGTGTAGCATCTTTATACCACATGTTTAAGTCCTTAGAGCTTGATTCAAAATATCAGAGTAAGTGTTCTCTTTAGTCTGTAGAACATCTAGGAAACCATATGCCCTTGTTGTTGACAAGATTTTAACATGGGCCTTTGTAATACTTAGGAGATCCTTCAGATTAATCACAAGCATAGAATATAGGAAATATTCCAAAAAAGAAAGATAAAATAAATGGAAAACACAAAAATTTTTGGAAAGGCAAGTAAATCTGGCTAAAGAACAAAGGGTAAACAATAATTGGTTACCTTCACAAAAACAGACTCAGATATCAGTACTGGCTAACTTAACCTAACCCGATCATCAGGAAACCACAGAAAAAGGGGGCCGGGAGAGAGCTTCAACTCCTTCAGGGGTCTGTTGAGTTTTCAGCTTACAGTTAGGTTTTAGGACACTGTCTAGAAAATTTTAACTTGAGTTTCTGAATTTAAATGTATTCAATTGGTAAATCATATGTATATAGAAAAACAATAAAAGGGTCAAAATGCTCAAGTGGCTGAGAGAGATACAGCCCTTTCTTCAAATATAGCGAGAGAACGTGAGGAAAATAGTCTATCCTCTGAATCCAAAAGGGCTGACATGACCAATTCAAAGCAAATTTTTTTTTAAAGAATAAACAAAAAATCCCTAGCAGATGGATCCTGTACACACAGAGGAACTCGAGTTCTTTAGAGATAATTTTTCCTTGGTGTGTGGCCATATGTTCCTCTTCAGAGACTGTGGTAGCCAGAACTATTTTCTTCTTTCACAAAGATCACCAGCGAGTGTGATGACGCAGGACACTCTCCTGTACTCGCATTGGAAAATAAACTGGTGCATCTATTCTGGAATGTCATTTCCAATAAGCGTGGAAATTGAACAGGTACACATTTTGACCCAGCGACACCTGGGTATGAAGTCTAAAAAACCAACAGAATAGAGCATTCATCATGAAATAATTATAACAAATATCAAAAATGACCTAAATGCTTACCATTAAATGAACGACTAAATAAATGATGGCACATGTCATCAATGAAATTCTATGTAACTCATAAAATGGATGAAGCACTGACCCAGCAGGGGTGCCCTTATTCAAAGGGCCCCATGGTCTTCTCTGGGAGCTTAAGGTCATGAGGCTTCACAGTAACACAGGCAAGCACTGCCAAGTGGGGCTAGTGTTCAATATGGCAGGATGCCATGGGGCAGGGACAGGAGCAGGAGATGTATGGATACCAAGCTCTTCCTTGCCTGAGAGCTGATCTCAGTGAATTTCCTCTTTGGACTGGGTACTGTGGAGTAAGGGAGACAGGAGAATATCCCTGGAGGGTGATACTGAAATGTCTTTCAGTCTGGGAAGTATGTATTTCAGTTGGTTTTTATTTAGTTTGGAGAAATGTGACCACTTGCTTTCTTCACCTTGAATGTTATGAAACAGTTTGTGCTGGTTGCACAGAAGTTTAATAATATCTTCACCAAATGACTGACAGTGAATCAATCATAGTTATTTATATGGAAATATTTCAGTGAATTCTCGCTTTTTTCCTCCATGCCCTTCTGTATTTTCTCTTTCTTTCTTTAACAATTTGCATACACTATACCTTTAGGAAACAAACAAAAACTAAAAACTAAAAGGAAAAAATGATGAAACATCTAGCTTCCCTTCAAGGTCAGAAACATCTTTCACTAAAATTATGACCTACACAAAACAGGAACTCAAAGTACCATTTAGTCTAACTCCTTTACATATGTGGAAACAAAGCCAAGGAGTCTATTAAATAACCTGCCAACTTTAATTTTATTCATCTAGTTTAACCTTTCATTTCCTTTTCTTCTCTCTCAGTTATATATTATGTATCAACTTTGATGAAATTTTACTTCTTGATATTATGTCCTATTTCCTTAGTTTATCTAGGTCTAGGATTCACAACTATTCAATACAAACATATTCACAGAGATTTTTTTTTTAAATAATAAAAAAATTTCCAAAGGACTTTTTCCTGGTTCTCACCCATTCATCAAGACTCTCCAGTTCTCTCTTGCTTCTTTTCTCTCTCACTCATGAATATAAACATAAGGTTTTTTTTCTTTATTCTCCTAGAACTATAAACCATAAATGTTCTCCAATAACTACACCGCTTTCCCCACATTACCCCATAAATATCATCCAGTGTTCTAACTTAAGGGTTAATGACCACAAGACCTTGGTTTCTCATAAAAGGTAAAGGGATATAGAGCACAAGGATGAGGTTGCCTTTCAATCTAATTCCATTTCTCTCTTTTTTAAAGATTTTATTTTATTTATTTGACACAGAGAGAGAGATCACAAGTAGGCAGAGAGGCAGGCAGAGAGAGAGAGGAGGAAGCAGGCTCCTCACTGAGCAGAGAGCCCAATGCAAGGCTTGATCCCAGGACCCTGAGATCATAACCTGAGCCGAAGGCAGAGGCTTAACCCACTGAGCCGCCCAGGCGCCCCACTAATTCCATTTCTATATGGACCAAAAAGGGGCTGGTTTAAACAAAATTCAAAAATGCCACCAGCTGCATTTTACTTTTTAGGAGCTACTGGATATAGAGAAGTTCATGTATTTACATAATTCAGAACTCAGAGCAGGTGTGGAAAGCTCTCTACCTCAAAAGCTGATGTTAAGAGTAGTAACTACGTCAATATGGCTTGGATTGTTTTATGAGCCAGAAATTCAGAGTCAGAAGGCATCCTGGTTTGTTTGTTTGTTTGTTTTTAAGATTAATTTATTTGGGGGTGGGGGGTGAGAGAGGGACCAAGACACTCCCCACTGAGCACAGAGCCTGACACAGAGCTCCATCCCAAGACCCAGAGATCACGACCTGAGCCAAAACCAGGAGTCAGATGCTTAACCACCCAGGCACCCCCAGGGTCAGAAGGCACCCTATTTGAGACAAGAGAACAGAAATCCAGAGAGTTTAAGCAAATCCATCAGTGAGCTGCGGTACCTGGAACCGAGTCCAGGTCTCCACATCTTCCTATCCAAGATTCTATTAAAGTATACAATATTCATTTTTTAATTCTTCCAGGATATTCTACAAGGTACCCAGTCAAATATATTTAAGGCTGACAACAGAATCCTACAAGAGTAGCTATGAGACAAGATTATAGTTCAGTAACAGTAAGCACATGGACAAAGAGAAAGCAGAGTGGATATGGCTTTCATTTTTTTTAAGATTTTATTTATTGATTTGAGAGAGAGAGAGAGCTGGGTGAAGGGCAGAGGGAGAAGCAGACTCCCTACTGCACTGGAAGCCTGACTGGAGACTTGATCCCAGAACTCCAGGATCATGACCTAAGCCAAAAGCAGATGCTTAACCAGCTGAGCCACCCATGCACCCCTGGATATGCCTTTCAAATACTAACAGCCCATTTCCAGATGTGGAGATTCAATGCCAACTCCGTGTAACTTCTTCCTTTTAGGCAATACCATGACCACTGAGCAAATGAAGAAATAAGAAAAAATGTAGGAGAAGCAACCCAGGCCACACAATCAGGAGACCTGGGTTACACTTCTGGCAGTTTCTGTATCTACAAAACTGTGGGATATTGAACCAACCTCCTCCGTCCATTCCAAGTTCAGTAGTCTGAAAAGCTCTTTGGGAGACAATGATGGGGATTCAATGACTGTTCTATCTGTAAGAAACACTGAGTCTTCTGTGTTCAGTCTGCTAAAATCCCCCTAAAATGAGCACAAATCCAAGAGAGCTAAGGAAGAGGGTCATGGTGACACTGGGCAAGGATGCATGGAGGTCAGTTTGAGTTTCAGCTTCCACACCAAAGATGTGAGGAACAAGAAGCACCAAAAAGAGCAGATGAGGACCCACATCCTTGAGAGGCCAGTGTGGACACTTTTGCAGTAATACCTACAAGTAGCCTTACTCTTTGGTTTTGTTTACAGAACTGCTTTCTTCAGAGCCAGTTAAACATTCATCTGAAATCATCATTAGAAAACACAAATGTAACAGCAATTTGTAGTTAAAATATCTTTGAGTTACAAAGCCAGATATTTAAATGAGGCCATCTATTTATTTGGGGGGAAAAAAAGGTATCCTCTTTTTTTGGGTCTCCCTGAGTCCTCAAGCTATCCCTGCTTATAACAACAGGCCGAGAATGAAAGGGATTTGGGGGTTACAGAGGACCTTCCCTGAAGAAGGGGTCATGGGATTCATATCAGACCTCAGAACAACGGAGACAGTAACCAGCCTGGATTCCAATTAACAGGCCTGCCCACCCCTTGTCTAGTGATTTCCACCTCCCACAATCTGTCAAGATGCCTTTTAAAAATGAAACATCAATACAGAAGGCCTCTATTACTTACTAAGATCAGGTCTAAGAAATGACCCCAACACTCCCTACCCATTACTTCAGAAAATATACCTATTCTCCAATTTCAGAGCCCTTAATTTTGTGGGTTTTTTTTTTTTTCATAATGTTCTCCTTTAAAAAAAAAAAAATCTGTGGAGAGTTCTTTGCTTGTTCCTGCCAAGAAGAAATCCAGTCCTAGCTCTCAGCACCGAGGCAACCCGACTGAAAGAGAAACTGTGATTCTTTAACTTCCATTCGCCCTGCAGCCACCCCCTGGAGCCCAGAGAGCAGGCTTTTCACAGAGAAGGTCAGAAGGCTCCAGGGGAGCATGCAGAGAGCTCAGATACCTCCTGGTTACAGAAAGTTTCCATCTGCACGAGTACATGGAGACCCAAGCAATCGCATTTGTTTCACTGAGGTTATGTGATACCAAAAACCTTACTGACTCAGTGATAATCATCCAATTACTTCTTGTGTGTTCAGAGGAGAGGAGCTAGGTAAAGTTTCCAGCCTTCTGGAAACAAAAAGCTCTGATATTTGCTGACACCTCAGCCATCTAATCCACTGTGCGTCAAGCAAAAAACAAGCTCATGGGGTCCCTGAATTCCTCTCCCATCCTTCATCATGTGCCTGTCATCCTAAGAAGGCAGAGGAAGTACATTTCATTTTGAAAAAATGGAAAAATCTTGGTAAGATGTTAGGCTACGAGATGCTACTGAACATTCCAGAATTTTCACCCACTGAATAAAGCCAGGGGAGAGAATAGGAAGACATTTCTTACTAACTCTATGTTTTCTAATTATTTTCATCCTCTTGTATTCCCTCTGGTAATCTTTGCAGTGCCTGTTTCCCCTATAGCGATCTCTAATTTTTTAATCTTTTCCTAATTACTTATTCAGTGTACAGTGTTTTTGAATTTTTACTAGATTTTCTTGAAATTCTACGTCGTGACTGCCGTGACAGATGTTACCAACGCACTGCACTGCCTACAAAAAAAAAAAAAAAACCCACAAAAAACAAAACCCACTTCAGTCTTTAACTCCCATTTGCAAAAACTGTAGTAGGCTCAATCAATATGTAATTTGGCATTTAACCTAGTTATTTTAATACCTCTGAGCAACACCTCAGGGAAATCATTATCCCATTTCTCTGGCACACAAAAATCTGGAAAGAAGACTCACTTTATCTAGAGGTGGATATTTTCATTTCTATCTGTCACACACTTATAACAGTCACACCCTCAAATATTTGTTTTTTTCCTCTCTTGGCTTCAGCTCTACTCTCTCAGTTGACAGAAAGAAAAATAAAGGTGATATTTTACAAATTGAATTCTGGAGGTTAAATGATAGTCAATACCATGGAGCTAGTATAGACAGGCCATGCTTAATATACAGCAAATCCAGGACTGTAATATAAAAAAGCAACAGTTGCTTTTAGAATAAAACAGTTAAGAAATTCCCCAGAGAAAAGAACTAATGTTTTCTTACTAGCATAAAAAATGGGCAATCAATATCAGACTCTTGGTACATTCCAAGATCTACTTCTGTCTCCAATTTCTTTACCAGGATTTTTCCTTTCTGAAGGTTTCCAACTAACAAAGAGAAAGAACTATCACCAATGAAAATCTTGAAAAGTGGTATAGAAGAAAGTAGTAAAAATAGTAAAATAAAATCCAGCATCTACTTCATATAAATCCAGACCATTAATAAGCTTCTTAAATTTCTATTATATATTCAATAATAAACTTCTGTCAACAGAATAAATAAAATTCTGTCAACAGAAATTAAATTATTACCATAATTCCAACCAAGACACAGGTAGCTAATATTATTCCAAATATATTAATAATGTTCAATGTTTCTCCTGAGAGCAAAATGAGACCCTCTTCCACCAGTGACTTTTCCATGCAATTCATTCATTGTGTGCTGGATTCCTCAAGATGGGAATGCATCAAGTCTTCAGCAACTTCAATTTAGCTCACATAACTTCAATATTTAGAGAGAAAATTATAAATTTTCAGGTGGCAATTCTCTTGTCCTTTTATATGTATGCAAAGACTGACCCTTATATAAAATGGCAGAATAAAAAGTAATTTTTTAGGAAATTTCTGACACTCCCCTGCTTGTGCTCTCTCGCTCATTCTCTCTTTCTCAAATAAAGTCTTTTTAAAAAAAGAAGAAAAAATATATGATAAAATTGGTTTCAGGTGTAGAATTTAATGATTCATCACTTATATATAACACCCAGTGCTCATCATAAGTGCTTCCTTAATCCCCATCAACTATTTAGTCCATCCTTAGCTTTTTAAAAATACAGAAATAATAATTATATATCTTTTTTCATCCTTTTAACTTATTTGTGCCTTCATATTTAAAGTGCATGTCTTGTAGACAGCATATGATTGTTCTTGCCTTCTTTTAACTCTGACAATCACCTTCCATTTTTTTTTAAAGATTTTATTTACTTATTTGACAGAGATCACAAGTAGGCAGAGGCAGGCAGAGAGAGAGGGGGAAGCAGGCTCCCTGCTGAGCAGAGAGCCTGATGTGGGGCTTGATTCCAGGACCCTGAGATCATGACCTGAGCTGAAGGCAGAGGCTTTAACCCACTGAGCCACCCAGGTGTGCCACCAAAAATTTTTTATTTTTAATGAGCAATATACTGACATGGTTAAAAAAAAGACTTAAGAAAATATACAGTGCTCATGAACATCAACGGAAAAATCTCACTCTATCAACAAATTAAATCCACCAATGTATATAAGAACTTATATACTATGACAAAGTGTCATTTATCTTAGATATGCAAGGTTGATTCAACATTCAAAAATCAATTCATGCAATCCATCACATTAACAGACTAAAGAAAAAAAAATCTACTTGATCATATCAATCCATGCAGAAAGAGGCATATGACAAAATGCTACACCTACACACAATGAAAACTCTCAGCAGACTAGCAATAGAGGAAAATTTCCTCAACCGGATAAAGCTCATATACAAAAAAATCTACAGTTAATATCATACTTAATGATTACAAACTAGAAGCTTTCTCATTAAGATTAGGTACAAAGCAAGGATGTCCTCACTCCCTACTCTTTTTTCAACACTGCAAAGGAAGTCCTAGCTAATAAAATAAG
The DNA here is from genome assembly GCA_003697995.1 of Taxidea taxus jeffersonii. Classification (NCBI taxonomy): domain Eukaryota; kingdom Metazoa; phylum Chordata; class Mammalia; order Carnivora; family Mustelidae; genus Taxidea; species Taxidea taxus. Next base: position 32,160 of record RCUC01158665.1, read on the forward strand.
AAAAGAGAAAGTATAGACTGGGAAGAAAAAAATAAAACTATCTTTGTTTGCAGATGACATGAAGACGTCTATATAGAAAATCTTAAAGAATCAACAAAAAAACTCTTGGATTTAATAAGTAATTATAGGAAGATTGCAGGATACAAGGTTAATGCACAAAAATCAATCACTTTCCTGTATACCAGCAATGAATAAATGAAATTTGAAATTAAAAACAATACCAATTATGTTAGCTCCCCCCCAAAATTAAATAGGTATAAATTAAAAAAAAAAAAGGTACAAGATCTATATGAGGAAAACTATAAAACTCTGAGAAAGAAACCAAAGAAGAACTAAGCACATGAAGATATTCCATGTCTATGAACAGGAAGACTCAGCATGACTAAAATGTCAGTTATTCCCAATTTGAATACAGATTCCATAAAATCCAGTCAATATTCCAGCAAGTTATTTTGTGGATATTCTAAAGCTTATATGAAGAGGCAAAAGACCCAGAACAGCTAACACAACATCGAAGAAGAACAAAGTCAGAGGACTAATACCTACTTAGTTATACACCTACTTATATACTTATACTACTTATATACCATATACTACTTATAATACCTACTTATTATAAAGTTACAATTATCAGCAGTGAGGTAGAGTGAAATAATGAAGAGACCAATGGAACAGAATAGAGTACCCCAAAATAGACCCACATAAATAGAGTCAATCTGTCACAGAGGAGAAAGCCAATAAAATGGAAAAAAGGTAGTCTTTCAACAGATGCTGATGGAACAACTGGACATCCACATGCGAAAAAAAAGAAAGAAAAGGAAGGAAGGAAGGAGAAAAGAGTAGAGAAGAAAAGAAAAGGAAGGAAGGAGGGAGGAAGGAAGGAAAGAAAGGGGGAAAGGAAAAGAAAAGAAAAGAAAAGAAACCAGATACAGACTTTACACCCTTCACAAAAACTAATTCAAAATGAATCATAGACCTGAATGTAAAATGCAAAAACCATAAAATTCCTCAAAGATACCATAGGAGAAAACCTAGATAACTGTGAGTATGGCAATGATTTATTTTGATACAACACCAAAGGTAAGATCCATGAAAGAAATAATTGATAACTGGATCTCATTAAAATTTTAAATTCTGCTCTGTGAAAGACACTGTCAAGAAAATGAAAAGAGGGGGCACCTGGGTGGCTCAGTGGGTTAAAGCCTCTGCCTTCGGCTCAGGTCATGATCCCAGGGTCCTGGGATTGAGCCCCGCATCGGGCTCTCTGCTTGGCAGGGAGCTTGCTTCCCTTCCTCTCTCTCTCTGCCTGCCTCTCTGCCTACTTATGATCTCTGTCTGTCAAATAAATAAATAAAATCTTAAAAAAAAAAAAAGAAAATGAAAAGAGAAGCCACAGACTGGGAGGAAATATTTGCAAAGGACACATCTGATAAATAACTGTCATCCAAAACATACAAAGAACTCTCAAAATTCAAAAATAAGAAAACTAGAAACTTGATTTTAAAATGGCCCAAAGACCTTAACAGATACCTCACTAAAGAAGATATATAGATGGCAAATAAGCATTTGAAAAGATGCTTCACATTACATGTCATCAGAAAAATACAAATTAAAACAAGATACTAATACACACCTATTAAGAGTGACCAAAATAGGAAATGCTGGCAATATCAAAATCTGGCAAGAATGTGCAGCAACAGGAATCTCATTCACTGTTGGTGAGAATGCAAAGTAGCACACTGCAGAAGAAAGTATGGCAGTTTCTTGTAATACTAACCACACTCTTTTTTTTTTTTAACTTATTTATTTATTTATTTGACAGAGAGATCACAAGTAGGCAGAGAGGCAGACAGAGAGAGAGGGGGAAGCAGGCGTCCCACTGAGCAGAGAGCCCGATTTGGGGCTCGATCCCAGGATCCTGGGATCATGACCTGAGCTGAAGGCAGAGGCTTTAACCCACTGAGCCACCCAGGTGCCCCTACTAACCACACTCTTACCATAGGATTCAGCAATTGCACTTCTTGGTATCTACCCAAGGGAGCTGATAACATCCACACAAAAACTTGCACAAGTACATTTGTGGCACCTTTATTTATAATTGCCCAGACCTGGAAGCAACCAAGGTGTCCTTCAGTAGGTGAATGAATAAACAAACCATGGTACATATGGAATATTATTCAGTGATAAATGGAATGGAGCTATCAAGCCATGAAAAGAGGAACCTTAAATGCACATTACCAAGTGAAAGAAGCCAATCGGAACAGGCTAAATACTGCTTGATCCCAAAGATATGACATTCTGGAAAAGGCAAAGCTACAGAGACAATGAAAAGATCAGTGGTTGTAGGGTGCCTGGGTAGTTCAGTCAGTTCAGCATTCGACTCCTGATTTTGGCTCAGGTCAGAGATCTCAGGGTCGTGAGATTGAGCCCATGTCAGGCTCTACACTGGGCATGGAACCCGCTTAAGATTTTCTCTCTCCCTCTGCACCCCCCCACCCCCATACCCCACTCTCACTCTCACTCTCTTGCTCTAAAAAAAAGAAAAAATCATTGGTTGTTAGAGGTTGGGATGGGGGAGGAGTCATGAAGAAGTGGAGCAGAGAACTTTTAGTGCAATGGAAATTCTCAAGATGATACCATAATGATGAGTACATCTAATTATACACTTGTCCAACCCACAGAATATAAAACACCAAGAGTAAACCATAATGTAAGCTAGGGACCTGGGGTGATTATGATGTGTCAAGGTAGGTTCATCAATTGTAACAGGGGTACCACTCTGATGGGGGATGATAGTGGGAGAGGCTATGAGTATATGAGGATGGGGGTGTATGCGAACTCTGTACTTTCTGCTGAATTCTTTTGTGAACCTAAATCCACTCTAAAAAATAATCTATTTAAAAGAGAAAAAATGCCCAAAAGTATACAGTGACCTATTTCCTGTCCATCTCTGCCTCCAACTGTCCTTGTTTCCCCCCCACCCCCATCAGTTACAAGCTATCACATTTGTTTTTTTGGATATCTGTCTCTAATCTTTTTCCTTTTTTTTTTTTTTTTCAAAGTAGGTTCCATACCCAGTGTGGAGCCCAACATGGGGCTTGAATTCAAGACCCTGAGATCAAGACCAGAGCTGAGCTCAAGAGTTGGATGCTTAACTGACTGAGCCACCCAGGAGCTCCCTGTCCAGGGTTTCCTTAAGCAAAATAAGCAAATAAGAATCAGCATATATACTCCCACTGCTTACATAAAAACATCATAATGAGTGTTCCATACCTTGCTTTCCTCCATACATACACAGAAAGCCCCCTCTACTTTTTTAACACCTGCCCATTATTCCACTATAGATGTACCATCCATTAATTTGTCCACTATTAATATATGCATTTATATTATTTCTTTCCAACACTTTGCCATTTCAAAAATGTGACATCTCACATTGTATTTCACATATAAATAAGTATGTATCAGAAATATAATCTCAGAAATTGGCTACACTTACAATTTTGACAGGTATGTTAGATTAGGGCATTTCTTCTGATGGCTAAAATAAGCAACTCTTCAGTACAGACCCTCAAAGACTATTGGGAAAGTTACATGGGGTAGGTAGTACTTTGCAATAATTGTCAAAAGCAACCAGTCATTAACTTTAAGGTCAAAATCAAATGCTAACAAGATGAAGAACAATACTCCAGGGAAAAGAGTCTACATCGTAGTCAAGAATGAGGAAATCCACAATCCTTACTGTTACTGGAAAAGTACAAGTCTGTGTATTTAATCAACTACCAACTAAGTTGGTATAAAATCTTCTGTAACTCAAATCCCCTCGATTTTATCTGAAAGCAAGAGCAGCAAATTAAAGAGAAAGCTACTCCACTTTACTTGTAGATTGTTTAAAAATCCAGTCATGTTTCCTATGTTCAACTCAGTGCTTTGTGATTTACATGCAGGAATTATAAGCAAACAAACTGAAGACCAGGCTTAACAGGCTATAAACTCTGATGAAAACCAGTTAATAGGAACTCACTTCTACAGGGACTCAATTGTAGATCACTACCCCAGAAGAAAAGTCATGAGAAGTGTACTAAGTACTTACATTTTTCTAAGTAATGTGTTAATAACCAGTTTTTACTATCTGTCAAAGGGGTAAACAAAACACATATTTCTAATGTTTTTATTGATAAGAGTGGTAATATTATTTTCATTAACAAGGTAAAAATACAAATTGACTTAGGGTTAGGAAGGAATCAAAAGGGCAATTGAGGCGCCAAAGGAAGAGTCAAAACTGGCACAGTGCTATAAAGCAACAGCTAGAACAGGGAATGAAGAGCAACCAAAGATGGATTGGATACAGTGTCACTGGCAAAGAGCTTTGTGGCTCACTGCTCTCTAAACGAAATGCGTGCAGCAGAACAATTACTATCAAGGTGCAAAACTGCTGGGGAAGAGTAAGTCTCATGAGGTCTCAGGGTTTTGTTTTCTTCATGGCATGTGCTCAGTATCCAGAACGTTTACCTGGTACACAACCAGAGCTCCAGACATAACTGCCGAATAAAACACACCGAGTCTTCTTAGAATACAGAGGTTGCCCACTAGAGCATCCTAGCAGATCTCTGACCCTAAGCATTCTTCCACAGCCCCAAATTATACTTTTGTGTTCTTCTTCACCAGAAATTTATCGTACCAGTGCCCAGTCAATGCAAACAGTAAGTCTAAACAATTTATATTAAAATGCAAAGGACTACCAGCCAAGTCTTGTCCCTACATACACAAATAAGGATATTCACAAATCCTAAATATAAAATACAAAAGCTGGTATTTTGGGTACTTAGGAGGAAACTTGGGATGGTGGGACAGAAAAGGCCTATTTTGACTTGCCTTAAATTTGTCTTAAAGAAAATGGGTTGCAAACAGACTCTTTAAGCTCTAGATCTATTTCACCATAAGTGGCCAGGAGACACTTTATCATTAATTAAATAAGAAAAGAAGAAATGAGAGGTGTGGCAGAAGGAAATGGAATTTGGCTCTTTTGGTAAAGGTATGAGCAGAGGAGAAATTACTTTCTTTTAAAGATCAAATTTGCTGTCTACATACATAAAAAGAATCTGGTCCATGAGAAATTAAGAATTGATACCATAAGAAAATCACCTGGGGGAAGGAATTAGCTGAACAGAATCTAGGGCCTTGCCACAAGCATAATCCCCTGATTTAACAAATGCAGTTAAGTGCAAATGAACCAGCTTTTCACAACTGCAAAATTATTCTAAACCAACCTTGGCACGTAGCAGTCATAAAAATAGTCTTAAAGCACAGGAATTACTTTAACTACACATTCTTTTAAAGGATCACTTAAGGAATAATTCTTTAAAATTCCTGGATCTTAAGATTATGGAAAACATGGTATGTAAGGTTACTGAAACCCTGGAATGAGGCTCCTCCAGAAAGTCTTCCAAAGTAGACAAGATAAATGCATAGAAATCTTAAATCATTTGGTCCTTATTCCTTTGGAAATCTAAAAAATAACTAGTCTCTTCTTGGCAGAGTAAGGTGAAAACAAAAATACAAACCTTAGAAATGTAAGTGACAGACAATCTAGCATGTGGCACCCCCACAGAAGATCCACCATTAACTAACTGTAAAGAAGTATGCTAAGACTCTGGTTATGCACAAGTCCCACTACGTAAAACAAGCCCCCTTCTTCAAAGAAGAAGCTTATTTGAAAGTATATTTGCCACTGCTTTGAAAGCAAGTCTTTGGAGGCTATGACACACAAGTCTCTTTACTTCTAACTAATCACTATGACTGCAATTCACTCGTGAAAGTTCTGCCAGGTGGACTCCAGGTTAAGCTTCATGAATAAATGCCCTGCTTTCCATAGGTATTAACGGTTCACAGTATATGAGGGCTGTTTGTTTGCACTGATGTCTTTATATTTTATTCATCGAGGTATTCCCAGTACCTGCAACGTTGCTTGTCATTCTTAATAAACATGAGGAGCTGGGGAAAAAGTGGGAAGGGAATTAATCCCCCATTAGGCAGAATGCCTCAATGCCAACCACAGCATACTTCTACAATGTTGAGCTTCCTCCCCAGACAGGTGCCATAACACCTGTCTTGGGCTTTACCTGACCCCAGGATCCTCATAATCACAATTATTGGGCAAGATGTGATGGCATACTACAAGATTTCTACACCAGGTCCTTGGTAAAATATTATGAGCAATGTCTCCAATTTTAAAGAGTATATATGATATAGGGAAAACTTTGACCAAAGTCAAATATGTCAAAATCAAGGGAGCTGAAGCATGGAGAAGTCTGGAGAGTGGTAGGAAGGTAAAGGAGTCCTAAAGCAGAACAGATTGTATCCACCTTTTTATGCAGTACCTGAGGCAGCCCACTGGACTATGTTACAAGCAGTTACAGGACAGATGCAAAATAAACATGAATATTCATCCCGTATATGACTCTTGAGCAGTAATTTCCTGCCAGGCACAGAGCTAGATTCTGCCAGGGTAAGGAGATTAATCAGAGACAATTGCTATAGTGTACCAACCCAAAAGAGAAACAATGTTTCATTCATACAAAACCATAATGCACAAAACGGAAAAATTTTTATGAGAAGCACAGAGAATTTGATGTAAGCATTTGAAGGAAGGAGAATTTGAGAAATCTTTCATTCACCCTGTATTCACTTGGTTCCTACCTACTACGTACCAATGGCTGGTCTAGTTGTCATAGATGCAGGAGGAAACATGACCGACTAAGTCCATGACCTGAACCTAAGTTCTAGCGCTGGACAGAAAGTTTAGAAATAAATAAATAATTTCAGGAAATACTGGGTGCCTTGAGGAAAACAAAGCAGACTTTGTGGTTATAGACCACAGTTGATACAATTTTAAATTGGATGGTCAGGAAAGGCCTAACAAGGCAGTATTGCCGAAAGACCAGAATGAAATGAACAGTACACGTGAAGATCCAGAAGGATTTGGCCAAGAAATACCCAGTGACTTCCTCTATGGCAGAAAGTCTTAACATGTTCAAGGAAGACCAACAGGCAGGGGGGATTGCTGAGACGTGGAACTGGAGATGGGGCCAGGTCATGTCAGGCCTTGTAGACTGTGGTGAGGGTACTCCATAGCAGGGGCGATGTGTGCAGGGCTTCAAAATGTTCCTGTCTCCTGTTATCAACTCCTGTTATCTGAGGATAGTATATCTATTAAAATTCATGAGCCAATATTGATATATTACCTTAAGTGCAAAGTTTATTCAAGTTTTCTTCCCTTTTTAACCTATTGAGCCTCTTCCGTTCCAGGAGCCAATCCAGGTATCAAATGTCCCTCTTGGGCTCATCTTGGCTATGACAGTTTCTCAGGCTTTTCTTCGGTTTTGATGCCATAGACTGTTTTAAGGATTACTGGCCAGGACTACTGTAGGGTGCTCCTCTACTGAAAATTTTCTGATGTTTTCTCATGATTAGACTGAGTTTGTGGACTTAACAGAGAGGTAAAGTGCCATTTTCATCATATCATATCAAGGGTACATGTTATCAGTATGACTTAATACAGTTGATGTTGACCTTGACCACCAGTCTCAGGTAGTGTTTGCCAGGCTTCCCCTGTATAAAGTTACTCTTTGCCCCAGAACCCCTTTCCCATACTATAGTCTTTGGAGGGATGCTCCATGAGCAGCCCACTCTTGAATGAGGAATTACATGCCCTCTCCTTTAGGGCAGAATACATAAATTTTTTGGAATTCTCCTGGATAGAATATTTGTCTCTTCTCCACCATTTATTAATTTATTCAATCATTTACTTATGTCAGTATGGATCATGAATATTTATTTAACTTGGGTTAGGGCATTCAGGAGCTCTTTGAGTAGGTTCCTGTGCCCTTATGACATAGACTCATCAACTGTCAGTCTGTTTGCTTTGTGAGGATGAGGAAGGAGGTGCAACTTCTTACTCCCGGCACTACACAACACTCCAGGCTCATTTTGTATGTTTCCTGACCCAGGCCTAGAATCAGCCATTTCTCCCAGGTGTCCTTGTTCCTCTTATTGGAGAATGGTATTAGAAATCAGATTTGGGCACTAGATGTGCTCATGATCTCTACTATATTTTAACACCAGATCTTCCTTTTCCGTCTGCTTATAAATAATTTATCTAATGTTTCACTTATTGAAGAATATGCTGCTTTTCCTCTAATATCCAATATTCTCCTTTCACCCAATTTCCACCCCAAACTGCATTTTTTTTTCAATTGCTGACCAAAACAAGCTATAAAAAAATACTATACACAACAAGGAAAAAAAATCACTATCTACTGATTACAAAACTGGGCCAAAAATGCAACCATGTTGTGTTGAGTCTCCCTATAAAACTGGACTCAATGGGCAGAACTGGATAATCTTGGCACCACTTTATATCTCACTAATATAACAAGCTCAAAACTAGTTCAGAGGTATCTGAATCTTCCAAGTAGACAGACTGGAACAGAGGAATTTCAGTGAGCACAGAAAGCAGAAAGTTAATACACTAGAAAAGCTGCTATTACCATGTTGAATTGTGCAATGCAATCTCTGTCCCTATCTTTTAAATACTACAGAACTATAAAAACAATCAGCCATCACTTAATGAATTTCATTACATAACAGAAATGACTTTAGGCAGGAGTCTTCCTTTAATCCTAACTAATTGTCAGTCTTATCTATGAATATAACTTTCTAAATTATTGGCCTTAGATAATAAGTAATCTTTATGACCATTTTCTTACAAACCCTTAAGATTTATGTCATTATTTCTCTCTAGTTTAATAAGTGTAATTATAAGATATATTGAGCATAATCTGAGTCACAACTGTCAGTTCATTTCAACGTGGCTGAAACCGATGCTTATCTTTCTCTCCACAGACATTAAAAAGCTGACAGGGAAATGAGTAATAATGCTATTGGTAGATTTGCTTTCTTTCTTTCTCTTTCATTTTTAAAGATTTTTATTTATTTATTTAACAGAGAGAGAGAGAGAGAGAGATCACAAGTAGGCAGAGAGGCAGGTAGAGAAAGAGGGAGAAGCAGGCTCCCTGCTGAGCAGAGAGCCGGATGTGGGGCTCGATCCCAGGACCTTGAGATCATGACCTGTGCTGAAGGCAGAGGCTTAACCCACTGAGCCACCCAGGCACCCCTTTCTCTTTCGTTTGAAAGATGTTTTTATTGTATATGAGATGCTGGACTGACAATTCATTCTCTTAGCATTTCTGTCTTGCCTCATTTTGATCAAATCTGCCTTGATTCCTTGGTTCTTCTATACATAATGTGCCTTTTTTCTCCAGCAATTTTGGAGATTTTTTGTTTTGTTTTTGCCATTTGACTATGGTGTGTGTGTATTATGTTTCTCTTGCTTTCTCTTTACTGAGCTTTTTAGAACTGTTATTTGGTATCTATCATTAATTTTAGAAAATCATTTGCCATTATCTTTTCAAATTTTTTTCTGTCTTGTTTACTGTTTTCTCATCCTGGGATTCTAATCACATATATGTTGTAAACTTTAATACTGTCCAAAAGTTCTTTGGAGGCCTAATGCTGTTGTTTTTGTTTTTCCTTCTTGCTCTCTGTGTCGCAGTCTAGGAAATTTGCTTTGAGCTCTATTAGAGTTGAGTGATTATTTCTTCAACTGTATCAACTACCAATGAACTCTCCAAGGTGCTTCTCACCCCATTCACTATGTTTGCCACTCTAGTGTTTTCCTTTTGTTTTTCTTTTAAAGATTTTATCTATTTGACAGAGAGAGACAGTGAAAGAGAGAACACAATCAGGGGGAGTGGGAGAGGGTGAAGTAGGCTTCCCACCCAGCAGGGAGCCCAATGTGGGGCTTGATCCCAGGACCCTGGGATCATGACCTGAGCCAAAGGCAGGCACTTAACGACCAAGCCACCCAGGCGCCCGTAGTGTTTTCCTTTTATTTTTTCTTATCATTTCTACCTCTATACTAATATTCCTCATCTGATCATGTATATTGTTTACTTTCTTCATGAGAACCTATAACATATTGCACACTGCTACTTTACTCTTTATTTTTGTTTGTTTCCAAGTTTCATCAAGTATACATTTTTTATTGCTTTCCTTAGACATTTAGGCTCACAAATTTTTTTAATTGAGGTATAGCTGATATATAACATTAGTCTCAGGTGTACAACATAAGGATTTGATAATTGCATATACTGAGAATGATCACCATAATAAGACTAATTAACATCCATCGCCATAGTTACAAATTTTTTCTAGTGATGATTTTCAAGATCTCTCTTAGTAACTTTTAAGTATGGGACATAGTATTATTAACTGTAGTCATCATGCTGTATATTATATCCCCATCATTTAATATTTTATAACTGGAAGCCTGCACCTTTTGATCTCATTCATCCATTTCTCCCATCTACCCACTCACTGCCTCTGGCAACCATCAGTCTGTTCTCTGTATCTATGAACTTGGTTTGTTACCTTTTTTTTTAATTCCACATATAAGTGGGATCAAACAGTATTTGTCTTTCTCTCTCTGACTTATCCCATGTAGAATAATGTCCCTCAAGGCGGATCCATGGGATTTGTCCATTTTTAATTTTACTGTTTTTAAATTTTATTAAGTTTTTTATTTTAATTCCAGTATAGTTAATATACAGCATTATATTTGTTTTGGTTGTACAATACCATGATTCAACAATTCTATATATTACTCAGTGCTCATCATAATAAATTTACTATTTAATCCCCACACCTATTTCACCCATCCCTCCACTCACCTTCCTTCTGGTAACCATTAGTTTGTTCTGCATAGTTAAGAGTCTGTTTCTTGGTTGTCCTTGCTCTTTCTTTTTATCCTTTGTTCATGTTTTGTTTCTTAAACTCCATGTATGAGTGAAATCATATGATATTTGTCTTTATCTGACTGATTTAGTATTATACTCTCTAACTCCATCTATGTTGTGGCAAATGACAAAATTTCATTATTTTTATGGCTAAATAATATTCCAGTGTGTGTGTGTCTGTGTGTGTGTCACAATTTTACATATTCATCTATCAATAGACACTTAAGTTGCTTCTATGTCTTTGCTATTACAAATAATGTTGCAATAAACATAGAGATGTATATAATTTTTTGAAATAGTGTTTTCATTTTGTTTGGATAAATATTCAGCAGTGGAATTACTGGATCATATGATAATTATATTGTCATTTTTTTGAGGAATCTCCATACTATTTTCCACAGTGGCTGCAACAATTTGCATTCCCACCAACAGTGTCCAAGAGTTCCTTTTTCTCCATATCGTCACCAACACTTGTTATTTCTTGTGTTTTTTATTTTGGCCATTCTGACAGTTGTAAGGTGGCATTTCACTGTAGTTCTGATTTGCATTTACCTGATGATTAATGATGTTAATTGTGTCTGTTGGTCATCTGTATGTCTGGGATTTTCTATTTCTTTGACATTTGGTCTTTGAAGGTTGTATATGTTGTATGTTTACAGGAAATTTCTCATTTCTTCTAAGTTGATGAATTCATTGGCATACAATTAATTGTTCATAGTAGTGTCTGGTAATCTTCTGTATTTCTGTGACATCAGTTGTATCATCTCTTTCATTTTTTATTTTATTTACTTGCATCCTCTCTTTTTCTTACTGTGTTTAGCTAAAGATTTGTCAGTTCTGTGGACCCTTTCAAAGAACTAGCTCTTAGTTTCATTGATTTTTTCTATTGTTTTCTTAGTCTCTATTTCATTTATTTCAGCTTTGATCTTTGTTATTTCCTCCCTTCTTCTAACTCTGTGCTTTATTCTTTCTTCTTTCTCTAGTTCCTTGAGGTATAAAGTTAGGTTGTTCACTTGAGATTTTTTTTTCTTTTGCTTCTTGAGGTAGGCATATATCACTGTGAACTCTCCTCTTAGAACTGCTTTTGCTGCAACCCATAAGTTTTTGTAGATTGTGTTTCCATTTTCATTTGTCTCAAGGTATTTTATTTCTTCTTTGATTTTTTTCATCGACTCACTGTTCAGTAAGATGCTTAATCTCTACATATTTGCAAATTTTCCAGTTTTCTTTTTCTTCTTTTCTTTTATTTTTTTAAAGATTGTATTTATTTATTTGACAGACAGAGATCACAGGCAGGCAGAGAGGCAGGCAGAGAGAGGGGAGGGGAAGCAGACTCCCTGCCGAGCAGAGAACCAGATGTGGGGCTTGATCCCAGGACCCTGGGATCATGACCTGAGCCGGAGGCAGAGGCTTTAACCCACTGAGCCACCCAGGTGCCCCCAGTTTTCATCTTTTAATTGATAACTTGTTTCATTCCACTGTAGTTGGAAAAGATGCCTGATAGAATTTCAAACTTCTTAAATTTACTAAGACTTGTTTTGTGGCCTAAAATATGATCTGCACTGGAGAATGTTCCATGTGCACTTCAGAAGAATGTGTATTCTGCCACTTTTGGACAAAATGTTCTGTATATATAAGTCCATCTGGCCTATGTGCCATTTAAAGCTGATGTTTCTGGTAGTAATCAAAAAACTCCCAACAAACAAAAGTCCAGCTAGATGGTTTTATAGGCAAATTTCACCAAATATTTAAAAAAGAGATATACCTATTCTTTTCAAACTATTCCACAAAATAGAAAAGGAAGGAAAACTTCCAAATTCATTATATGAGGCCAGCATTACCTTGATACCAAAACAAGATAAAGATGCCACGAAAAAGGATGACTATAAAAGAGACTATCTGATGAACACAGATACAAAACTTCTCAATAAAATACTAGGAAATCAAATCTGAGAATACATTAAAAAAATCATTCACCGTGATCGAGTGGGATTTGTTCCTGGGTTCCAAGGGTGGTTCAATATTCACAAATCAAACAACATGATAGATTACATTAATAAAAGAAAGGATAAGAACCATATGTATATTTCAAAAGATGAAGAAAAAACATTTAACAAAGTACAATGTCCATCCATGACAAAAACCCTCAATGGGGGTGCCTGGGTAGCTCAGTGGGTTAAGCCTCTGCCTTTGGCTCAGGTCATGATCTCAGAGTCCTGGGATCGAGCCCCATATTGGACTCTCTGCTCAACAGGGAGTCTGCTCCCCCCTCTCTCTGCCTGCCTCGCTGCCTACTTATGATCTCTCTCTCTGTCACATAAATAAATAAAATCTTAAAAAAGAAATAACCCTCAACAAGGTATAGAGGGAACAAACCTGAACATAATAAAGACCATATATGAAAAATGCACAGCTAATATTATCCTCAATGGGAAAAAACTGAGACCTTTTCCTGTATGGTCAGCAACAAGATGGATGTCCACCCTCACAACTTTTATTCAACATAGGACTAGAAGTCCTAGCCATAGCAATCAGACAACAAAAAGAAATAAAAAAGCAACAAAAGCAGCTAGGAAGAAGTCAGATTTTCACTATTTGTAGATGATACAATAGTATGTATAGAAAATCTGAAAGATGCCAACAAAACACTGTTAGAATACACAAATTCAGTAAAGTCGTAGGATACAAAGTCAATATACAGAAATCTGTTGCATTTCTATATGTCAATAAGCAGCAGAAAGAGAAAGTAAGAAAAGAATCCCATTTATAATTATACCCAAAATAATAAGATACACAAGAATAAACTTAATCCAAAGAGGTGGAAGACCAGTACTCTGAAACCTATAAAACACTAATAAAAGAGGACACAAAAAATAGAAACACATTCCACGCTCATGGATTAGAATAATATTTATTGTTAAAATGTCTATATTACCCAAAGAAAACAACACATTAAATGTAATTTCTACCAAAATACCAATGGCATTTTTCACAGAACTAGAACAAACAATCCTAAAATCCATATGGAACCACAGAAGACCCTAAAGAGCTACAGAAATATTGAAAAAGAAAAACAAAATTGAAGGTACCACAATTCCAGACTTCAAGTTATATTACAAAGCTGTAGTAATCAAAACAGTATGGTATTAGCACAAAAATGAACACATAGGTCAGTAGAACAGCAAAGAGAGCCCAGAAATAAACCCATAATTATATAGTCAATTAATATTTGATAAAGGAGGCAAGAATATGCAATGGGAAAAAGATAGTCTCTTCAACAAATGGTATTGGGAAAAACTGGACAGCTACATGCAAAAGAATGAAACTAGACCACTTTCTACACCATGCACAAAAATAAACTCAAAATGAAACAAGGACCTAAATGTGAGACCTAAAACCACAGAAATCCTAGAAGATAATATAGGCTGTAATCCCTCTGACATCAGCCATAACAACAGTTTTCTAGATATGTCTCCTGAGGCAAGGGAAATAAAAGCAAAAATAAACTATTGGGACTACATCAAAATAAAAAGTTTCTTCAGAGTAAAGGAAACAATCAGCAAAACTAAAAGGCAACCTACAGAATGGGACAAGATATTTGCAACTGATATATTTGATAAAGGGTTAGTATCAAAACCATATAAAGAACTTTAAAAACTCATTACCTCTAAAACAAAATCTAATTTAAAATGTACAGAAGATATGAACAGACAATTTTCCAAAGAAGGCATACAGATGGCCAACAGACCCATGAAAAGATGCTCATCCTTACTTATCAGGGAAATGCAAATCAACACTACAATGAGATAACACTTCACACCTGTAAGAATGGCTAAAATCAACAACACAAGAAACAACAGGTGTTGTCAAGAATGTGGAGAAAAAGGAGCACTTGTGCTCTACTGGTAGGAATGCAAACTGGTACAGCCACTCAGAAAAACAATATGAAGTTCCTCAAAAAATTAAAAACAGAACTACCCTAAGGGTCCAGCAATGGCACTACTAGTATCTACCCAAAGAATACAAAAATAGTAATTCAAAAGGATACATGCACCCCAATGTTTATAGCAGCATTATTTACAATAGCTAAATTATGGAAGTGACCCGAAAATTCATCGATAGATAAATGGATAAAGAAGATGTGGTGTATGTATAAACACGCACATATATACATACCATGAAATATTACTCAGCCATGAAAAAGTTTGAAGTCTTGCTGTTTGCAACATGGGTGGAGCTAGAGTATGATTTCACTCACATGTGGAGTTTAAGAAACAAAACAAATGAGCAAATGGGAAGAAAAGAAAAAGAAAAGCAAATCAAAAAACAGACTCTTAACTAGAGAACACAGTCAACAGAAGTGAGGTGAATGGGGGGGGTAAGGGATTAAGGAGTACACTGGTTGTGATGAGCACTGGGTGACGTATGTAGTGCTGAATCACTTTTTGTACTCCTGATACTAATACAATGCTGTAATGTTAACTAACTGTAATTTAAATGAAAACTAAATTTTTAAAAAGAAACTAATGTTTCCTTATTTATTTTTGGTCTGGATAATCTACCCATTGATGTAAGTGGGTATTAAATTCTCCTATTATTGCATTGCTGTCTATTTCCCATTAGGCCTGTCAATATTTGCTTCATATATTTAGGTGCTCCTGTGTTAGGTGCATAAATAATTATAAATGCTTTATATCCTCTTTTGGATTAACCCTTTTATCATTATGTCCTTCTTTGTCTCTTACTGCAGTCCTTGTTTTAAACTCTATTTTATCTAAGTGTAGTTACCCCAGATTTTTTTTTTTTTTTGCTTCCATTTGTATGGAACATCTTTTTCCATCCTTCACTTTCAGACTGTGTATATCCTTATACCTGAACTGAGTTTCTTGGAAGCAACACACATTTGGGTCTTCTTGTTTTTTCATGCATTCAGCTACCCTGTCTTTTGAATGGAAAATTTAATCTGTTTACATTTAAAGTAATTACTAATAAGAATGTATTTATTGCCATTATGTTAATTGTTTCCTGGCTGTTTGTATCCTCTGTTCCTTCTTTTTTTTTTTTTTTAAAGATTCTTTTATTCATTTAACAGAGAGAGAGATCACAGGCAGACAGAGAGGCAGCAGAGAGAGAAGAGGAAGCAGGCTCCCCACTGAGCAGAGAGCCCAATTCGGGACTCGATCCCAGGACCCTGAGATCATGACCTGAGCCGAAGGCAGCGGCTTAACCTACTGAGCCACCCAGGCGCCCTCCTCTGTTCCTTCTTGTCTTGCCTTCTTCATTTGTGGTTTGATAACTTTCTTTAGTGCTATGCTTAGATTCCTTTCTCATTACCTTCTGTGCTTCTACTATAGGTTTTTCCTTTGGGGTTACCATGAGGCTTACATTTAATGATGACAGTTATTTTAAATTCTCTGATGTTATAACATCTGGGTCAAATCTGTGTCTGGTTCTATTGATTGCTTTGTTTCTTTGCTTTTCCTGGCTTGTGTGTCTCAGTAATTGCTGGATGAAATCCAGGCATCCTATGCAGAACAGGAGAGACAGAGGTAAATATACTATTTAAGCCTGGAAATGATCATGTCTCTGCTCTATTAACCTTAAGTGTGGGGAGATGATTCAGTCGACAGAAGAGATGAGACTGAGTATGGTTTTTATGGTTAACTATGGTTACCCTCTGTGCATTATAGGCTTCATATGGCTTTACTGTTATCTCGTATTTGAGATGGGGCTGGTTGGCCAGATAATTTTTTTTAACTATCTGCTCTACCCTCAGCTTTTGATCTTCCCTTTGTGCCTGTACCTCAGAGAGGGTCTTTCCCCACATTCTTTCCCTTTCCCAGCAGTAGACTACTGTCAGTCACTCAGTTCTTGTGAAACTGGTATGTGTATGTGTGCATGTGTGTGCTTAAGACAGCATTCTTTTGTTCCAGTTCAGCCTCAGTCTCAGGCAGGATCTGTATGTCTGGTGCTAGGGTCTTCACAGTAATCTTGTTCTTTTAGGGGTTCTAATGGTCCAACTGGAGAATATTTTCCTGTCCCTCCTCTGGGGGTGGAGGGGTTTTTCCTGTTCTAGTGCCCCAGCTAAAACTGATCTTCACCTGTGCCCTGAGGCTACAAGTTTCACTACCCTTCCCCAGGAGCTTAAGGCATTTGTTCCATCATAAGGGTAGAGATAATGGAGAAGAGTTTCATGCCTTTCTTGCATTTGGTTGCTATTCACCACCTCCAGGGCTGATCCACAATGGAGGTTTTTTTCAGTCACTTGTCCTGTCCCTAGCTTTTCCCATGAGCACCTGGTGATGTCTATGGACAAAAGCCTATAAGGAAATGCAAATTCTCTTCTTAGCTGCCACTCCCATGCTAGCACGCATTCAGCTTTTAGCACTTTTTAAAGAAAATTTGAGCATAATTCTTCTTACCAATTTATATAGTATCCAGTATTTCCAGAGATAAAGAACCATCTTGTCCCATCTATATTTAGAGAAGCATGACTTTCCTTAGATTTCAGGCTAGTTCTGACTTAAATTCTCTGATAGATCTAAAAAACAGTTATGATTTTGTGGACTACTTGGCTTTTCACTGTGGTAAGCACAGAGGTAGTACTCTTTCCAGCTTCCTACATCCTAGAAGAACCCCGTTCTTAGGAGTTTTGGTTTTTATTGACAGGAAAGTTTCTGGCACTTGGAACACACATATATGCACATACATCATGTCAACTTGCTAACTAGAATTATGTTGAAAAGTACTTGGGACTCAGTTAAAATGCTACCTCTTAGAACTCATCTTAACCAAATGGGTTTTGCAAAGGAAAAACATCTCACATTTGATACCAAGTTTCTCATTTCAGAGAGCAACAGACCTCCTAGAGACACACAGTTGCATCACAGGAAAACCTAAAGCAGGTATAGAAATGTGCTTTTATTTTTTTCCAATAAGTTGGAAGAGGACAACACAATGGAAACCAAGAAAAATAGAACAAAAAAAGACAAGAATTAGTAATATTACAAGGATACCACTCACCATTCCTATAGTACAGGCTTCCAAATCCTATACTAATTATACTAGAACATTGTTTTTGGCATTTATCTTCCTCTTTGGTTCTAGTTTAAGAAGAATACAACGTAGCCTAAAAATGATTTGTGGCACTTTCCATCAGAAGTCTTTACCTATTTTTCCCTATTTTACTATTTTTCCCTAGTACTGTCACTTTTAGATTTCTTCAAAGTTTGTGGAAGAAAGAATGGCTAAGAGATTTGGTGTGACTTGTGTGAAATAATAACTCATTCATTTGACACATTAAGGAAAGAACTGTAGACCCCCAAATAAATACTTGGTGGAGAGTTATGAACTGCTAAAAGCTTCCAACTGATCATATTTCAAAGCATTCACTAGAACAATCAATATTGAAATATCAGCTTCACAACGTTGTAGCACTGCATCACTGGAAAATTATCTAATCCATGTTATATGTATAAAGGTCAAACAAAAGCCAAAAACAAGATAGTTCAGTAAATATGAACAAAGGAATGATTAAAACAAGATAACAACAAATACATTCCAGTGTTTGCACAAATGTGCACAGATGAATCTTTTCAGAAAATAAAAATTTTTTTTAAATCTTCACTGAGAATAAGTCAGAGTGAAAATGCAGGATCTTTTTAGGCAGAAGCTCGTGTTCACCCTGGCAGAAACCTGTCCGTCCACAGGAATGACAGAAAACGAACAAGGAAGAGGGAGGCCCTTCTGAATGCTTCTATTGGGGGCCTGGCCTGTGATCCCTCTGGACAGCCCTGGAGCTACAGGGGCCCCCATCAATCTCTTTGGGAACCAAGACAGAAGAGTTAAGATATCTGGCACATAGGGTGGAAATGCCAATAAGAGAAGAAACAGGGAGGCAAAAGTATGGAAAAAAGAAAAGGAATAGGAAAAATTAAGAAGGACAGAAAGGAAACCAAGGAAGATTGAAAAATCAACTAGGGAAGCATCTGTTAAGTCTCAGGCCTTCTTAACCACACCCTATTGATTCAATGAAAGTGGTACCATCACTCTCATTTTCAGAGGACAAACCTGAGCTTGTGAAACCTATACTGAGATGATGTGGGCAAGTGTCACTTTGAGAGAAACACAATTATGTATTAAGGAAGAAAATGTAATGAGATCTGTAATACAGTTTTCAAATTTTTGGCAAAAAACAAAATTCTCCCCATTCAGGAGGTATATTTCTATAGTAAAGTCAGGCAAAAGGAGGCAAACAAGGTGGGGGTGGGGCACCAAAGACTAAGATCAGGAATTAAGATTTACAGCAGGGTTTATGTTTTTCAGATAGAACACAGGGCAAAGTAAACTGAAATCCAGTTCTCTCTGTTCTAATAACCTTTTGCCTTTTCTCACTCTACAGTTCCCTTTAGTACATACACAGCTTCTAAGTACTCTGAGAAAAGCCATCCATGAAACGCATCCAATATGCAAATAAAAGCTTTAGGATTTTTACTGGGTTTTACTGGTCATCCATGAAGCAAATCCAATATGCAAGTAAAAACTTTGGGATTTTTAGCAAGATATGACTGACAACAAATAACAGTACCAGAAACCATGCCTACATCTTTAAAGCACCTTTACCTACTCTTCCCTCTCTTATGGCAAGTCATTTTGAAGCTCCAGGAAAAAAAATAACCTGTATACAACTTAAAGAACTCTGTAATTAGCTCATTCTTCCCAAATAGATACTAACATTACCCAGATGCTAATAATATTCACATGCAGGGATATTTCCTTGGTTTTAAAAGCAATCCCCAAATTATGACTCAACTAAATTTGCAACGCAGAGTGCTTGAAATTTAGAATTCATTCTCCTTTTAAAACAAGGTTGTAAATAGTCATTAAAAGCTCAAGACAGCCAACACAGCTTACAACTCACAATGTAACTAAGAAGGCAATGTTATTTTAATTATCAGTTCATGGCACCAGGTCTATCTTAGGAAAAATGTTCAGATGATAAGTAGATGTTTATTTTATTTTCTTACTTTTCTGTATACAGTTGACCCTTGAGCAGTAGGTTTAAACTGGACACAGGTCCACTTACAGATTTAATACAGTACAATACTGTAAATGTATTTTCTCTTTCTTATGATTTCCTTAATCATGTTTCTTTTCTTTAGCTTAATTTATTATAAGAATACAGCACATAATATATATCACATGCAAATACATGTTAATTATTTAGGTTATTGGTCAACAGTAGGTTATTAGTAGTTAGGTTTGGGGGGAGTCAAAAGCTACATGGGTTTTTGACTGCATGAGGGTTCACTACCCCTAATTTCCACATTGTTCTGGAGCCAACTATATGTGAAATATTTCTTAACCAAAAACAGATAATTCACTCCATAAATATTTATTGAAACCTTGACAAATTTTTTAAAAAACCTGGCATGCACTATGGGGGGATACAAAAGTTTATCATGTTCTTCTTAAATGCAAAAAAAAAAAAAAAGAGAGAGAGACAACCTTCTAAAGAAGGAAGACATACACAATGTAATGTTAGACCATAGCAGTAATACAATGTCCAAAAAGAACTCAAAAAATAGTCAATCCAATTCTAACAAGGAATACTGTGATGATGTTTAAAGAAGTCACAAATTCCTCCATCCCTGTGTGTCCATTCCTTTGCAGTGTGACATGGCTGCTGTTTCCATCAAGAGTGGAATTTCTTCTCCCACACCTGAATCTGGACTGGCCTAATGACTTGCTTTGATCTACTATGTGAAAGAATTGCCACCATGTGATTTTGGGGCCTGCAGCTTCTGCCCTCACTTTCTTGCAGCCCTGAGACTGCTATGTAAAGAAGACTGAGCCAGTTCCCTTGAGGATGAGAGAGGGGCAGAGCTAAGGGCCAACAACAAACTACCAGACATGTGAGTGAGGTCATGGTAGACCATCCATCTCCAGATAAGCCACCAGATACATGAACACATATGACTGACCCCAGACAAGATCAAAAGAAGAAACACTGAGCCGAGCCCAGCCCAATTAGGATTCCATGATTTTTCTAACAAAACAGTGATCACATGAGATGTTTGTTGATTTAAGCACAAAATTTGGGGGTATTTTGGGGCACCTGGGTGGCTCAGTAGGTTAAAGCCTCTGCCTTCGGCTCAGGTCATGATCCCGGGGTTCTGGGATCAAGCCCCACATCAGGCTCTCTGCTCAGCAGGGAGCCTGCTTCCTCCTCTCTCTCTGGCTGCTTCTCTGCTTACTTGTGATATTTGTCTGTCAAATAAATAAATAAAATCTTTAAAAAAAATTGGGGGGTGTTTTGTTATGCAGCAATAGACACCCAAGGTAAATACAAAAATATGTCCCCACCTCTCAATGGCACCGAAAAGAAAAGGCAAAGACAGTCCTTGCTACTATTATCTAGTTAATTCTGCATATCTTCATAAGGCAAATACATAGATCAATTCATAATGATTTTAAGATCCATATTAAGCAAGAGGAATATAAGGAGAAATAAAACAGAGACCTTCTACTAAAGAAACTTAAAAGCGATTTCAATAAAGTAGACAAGATTCTACCATAGAGACATACACAGGGTGCACTATGGAGACCATAAAGAAAGGTCAACAGTCATAAATTTGGGATGGTAGTAGGTAGGTGAGCAAAGGAAATCAAGAAAGGCATTCATAGAGGAGCCACAGCAAAGTCCTAAAAGCAAAAGAATTAAAAGGGGACACAAAGGTCAGTATGAAAGACTAGCAAAATCAAAATGAGAATGCATGAAACATCATGGGGTCTTCATGGAACTAAAAAGTTTCAAACAGCTGTATTTTAAAATGTGTGTAGAGAAGATCAAGACATGCAGCTGGAGAAGCTGACAACAGTAAGATCAAACTAGGCTGTCAGGTTAAACCAAGGAATCTAGACTTTATCCTGTTGGTGATCAAGCCTTGTTTAAGTGTTTTAAGGAGAGTAACATAGGCAGAAATGTGTTTCTAAAAGATTATGGTAACAGCACAGAAGATACTTGAGATGGCCACAATCAAGGACAGGTAGACCAGTCAGGGTCAAGGTGAAAGACCTTAAGAAGAAGGTAAGAGAGAAACTCCTTGTAGGACATTTCAAGTTTGTATCATGGATGGACAGTTAAGATGCCCAGAATGTACTGGAATATACAAGTCTGAATTCTCAAGCATGAGAATAAAACTAAGCACATACATTTGGAAGTCACCTGTGTAAGTACAAGAAGTAAAAGTCTGAGCACAGATGAAATCAATCAGGTAAAGCTTCTAGAGTGAAAAGAGGAATATCACAGAGTTGGAAGTGGAAGTTATTAAGAATTTAATGAATGTAACATATATTACTCTTTGCATTCTTTTATAAGAATAATTATTCCATGCAAGCTGGTGCAGCCACTCTGGAAAACAGTATGAAGTTTCCTCAAAAAGTTGAAAATGGAGCTACCCTAAGACCCAGCAATTGTACTACTAAGTATTTAACCCAAAGATACAAATGTGGTGATCTGAAGGGGTACCTGCACCCTAAAGTTTATAGCAGCAATGTCCACAAGAGCCAAACTATGGAAAGAGCCCAGATGACCATTGACAGATGAATGGAATAAAGAAGACGCGGTATGTATATGTGTGCGTGCGCACACACACATGCATGCGCGCGCGCACACACACACACACACAATGGAATACTACTCAGCCATCAAAAAATGAATTTTTTTTTTTGCCATTTGCAATGACATAGATAGAACTAGAGGATATTATGCTAAGTGAAATAAGTCAATCAGAGAAAGACAACTATCACATGATCTCACTCATATGTGGAATTTAAGAAACAAAACCGGATCATAGGCGAAGAGAGGAAAATATAAAAGAAGATGAAATCAGAGAAGACGACAAACCGTAAGAGATTCTTTTTTTTTTTTTAAGATTTTATTTATTTATTAGTTAGAGGAGAGAGAGAGCGAGCACAGGCAGACAGAGAGGCAGGCAGAGGCAGAGGGAGAAGCAGGCTCCCTGCCGAGCAAGGAGCCCGATGTGGGACTCGATCCCAGGACGCTGGGATCATGACCTGAGCCAAAGGCAGCCGCTTAACCAACTGAGCCACCCAGGCGTCCCCCACAAGAGATTCTTAATCATAAGAAATAAACTGAGGGTTGCTGGACAGGAGGAGGGGAAGGGATGAGGTAATTGGGTGATGGACATTAAGGAGGGCATGTGATGTAATGAGCACTGGGTATTATATAAGACTCAGGAGGGGTGCCTGGGTGGCTCAGTTATTAAATGTCTGCCTTCGGCTCAGGTCATGATCCCAGCATCCTGGGATGGAACCCCACATCGGGCTCCCTGCTCAGCAGGAAGCCTGCTTCTCCCTCTCCTGCTTCCCCTGTTTGTATTCTCTGTCTCTTGCTCTTTGTCAATTAAATTTTAAAAATCTTAGAAAAAAAAAAGGACTGATGAATCAATGACCTCCACCCCTGAAACTAATAATATATTATATGTTAATGAATTGAATAAAAGAATAATCATTCCCTATGTTCTCTGTACTGGGGGAGGTAAAGGGAGAGAATCCAAGGCACTGTTATAGCTCATTCACCTCCTGATGGGTCATCACTCAAGATTCCCACATTCCCTAAATCACAGTTTGAAAATTAAATGGTTATTTAGGTCCAACTAATTTTCAAGATCCACGGACATGCCAGAGATCGTATCTGAGCTCCTTCTCTTGAAGAATTAGCCATCCTATTCTCTAACCTGGCCGAAATGAGCTCATGTTAAATAGCTTAGAATTCAGTTGACTATAATGGCTGTTTTAGTCTCCATTCAATCAATTATTTACACTTCAGTCATCTCAACATTAGGCAAGTAGTACAAGGGTCTGATATTATGCATTCAGTTGCTTAGAAACCAAGATTTCTCAATTTTTCCTTTTCTGCTCCCAGTTTTAACTATTGCGAAGCCAGAATGTCTATGTATCTCCTTAACAACAAAATAAGTACATTCAGTATTTGCATTTTAAGGATCTTTAACTATTTCACATGCCAGAGCAAATTTAGGGCAAAATAAGACATCAGGTTGTGGAGGTCACTTTTCGTATTAGGTCTCTTGTGACACCACACTCTGATATTAGTCAGTAGGTAGCCTGGTCAATTCAACCCTGACCTAAATGGGATTAACGAACTGGTGTAGCTCATTGCAGTCAAGGTATGGGTACTATCATCAATAAAGTACCACAGTTTTTATTAGACAAGATAAATACCTCAAGAAAAGTGTTTCAGCCAAAGGCTGAATAAAGGCTGCCTTGTTATATCAAGGCAATCCAGATGTCATTATCAGTTCTAAAGGTCATTATTAAGTTTGTGAAATTAAATTTCAGCTTTAACTTTCAGTTCCACTACAGTAAAATTCAATTATGTGCAGAAAGAAACAAAGAACTGCCAAGGCTATTCAAAGCATCCTGAAGTCAAAAGCTTTTGTTTTTAAAAATGCAGGGCCTCAGAAAACATACTCAACTCATCTTGTGAAATTCCTCAGTATGTAAAACAGAAGCCCTTGCACTGCCTGACAAATGTAGCTGAAAGCCAAGAAATATGATGAATAAATGAATGATTCAATAAATGAATGACTTAAAGCTAGACTCCTTCTAGTACTAACATTTAAAAGCCTATAACTTGTCTCTTTGGAAGTACAGACATGATGATATCTGTCCTATATGATTTCTCAAATACAGTGTCAGTCATAAGACCTAACAACTTCCCTGAGATATTCCCTAACCCATTCCACTAATATAGACTGGTGGTCTTCAAAGTGTGGGACCCCACACCAGCAGTGTTAGCATCATCTAGGATTGTAGAAATGCAAAAAATCTGGCCTCATCTGAAACCTACTGAATCAGAATCTCTGGTGGTGACCCTCATTAGTCTTTGTGGTTTGTTTTTAAGATTTTTTTTTTTTAATTTGAGAAGGAGAGAGAGCAATAGCACAAGCAGGGGGAGGGGTAAAGGGAGAGGGACAATCAGACACCCTGCCAAGCAGGGAGTCCAATACATGGCTTCATTCCAGGACCCTGCGATCATGACCTGAGCCAAAAGCAGACACTTAACCAACTGAGCCACCCAGGCCCTCCAATCCTTATTTAACAAATCCTCCAGGTGATGCTGAGGCCCACTAAAGTTTGATAAGCTCTGATATATATAGAAATCCCATTGTTTTGAGTAGATAAAAGAGGAGTCTAATCTGATTCCATAACTTTATTTTTCAAATTAAACTGGAACACAGAGTTGAAGTTGGGGAAACAGGGGAAGCGCCATTTGATGACCCATCTGCAATTCAGTAAATTAGAGAAGACATGCCAATGACATATAGACAATGACATAATGGAATGACATAATAGACATAACAGAATTGTTTCTCCCCATCTATCCCAGAAGAACACTGAAAAAGAGAAGTTAGCATGGGACGTTGCTAAGGCCTCATGTGAGGAAAGGCCCTCCCCCAGATTGCTGTAGGAAAAAAAACTGCTACAGTTCCTCTGGAGGGGAACTTGACAATATCTAACAAAATCATATATTAATTTTTTTCACCCTTTGTCCTTGCAACGTTACTTCTAAGAATCCACCCTAAATATTTCTTTCCAACATTATGAAAATACATATGCATTCGGATATCTACTTTCTGCATTGTTTCTGATTGTGAATTATCAGAAACAACTTAAATATCAACATTAGAAAACTGGCTAAATAAGCCATGTGTATCCGGACAAAGGATACTATATTACTTTAAAGAAGAATGAGGATAATCTCTATGGGACCAATATAAAGTGACATCCAGAGTAAACTGTTAAGTGAAAAAAAGAAAAGCTGAAAAATATATAATGTATGTTACTTTATGCACATGGAAGAATGGGAAAAGAAAATATACATATACCTGCATAGTTTTGCAAAAGAAATAAGAGAAGGATAAACCAGAAACTAATGACACTAGTTACCTATAGGTACTAGGAACCAGGACAGGAATAGTCTGGAAAGAATTAGAGTTACAATATTTCTGCGTACATCTTTCACTTTTGAACCCATAGTAATGTTTTACATATTCAAATAAATAACACCAATAACCATGAATAGAGGGATCCTAAGATGGAATACAACAGAAACATGAACCAACTCTATGTCAAATAAAGAACATAGCCACACTGAAGAAAGAAGGAACTAGCCCACGTATCTTTTTTTTAAGATTTTATTTATTTATTTGACAGAAAGTGGTCACAAGTAGGCAGAGCAGCAAGCAGAAGGGAAGGGGGAAGCAGGCTCCCTGCTGAGCAAAGCCTGATGGGGGGCTCGATCCC
Organism: Taxidea taxus jeffersonii; assembly: GCA_003697995.1. Classification (NCBI taxonomy): domain Eukaryota; kingdom Metazoa; phylum Chordata; class Mammalia; order Carnivora; family Mustelidae; genus Taxidea; species Taxidea taxus. Next base: position 58,367 of record RCUC01158665.1, read on the forward strand.
AAGACCCTGAGACCATGACCTGAGCTGAGGGCAGAGGCTTTAACCCACTGAGCCACCCAGGTGCCCCTGACTGATATTCTTTTTAGGAGAGAGAGACCCATCTGTGGGCTATTTGCCTCAGCTGAAAGACAAAATGAACCATATACAAACTCTAGAGATTAGACTTCTTTTTCATGTAATATAGGTTAGAAATTCTAAAACTACTCTGGGGGCACCTGGGTGGCTCAGTCAGTTAAGCAACTGAGTTAAATTCAGTACTTTTGGCTCAGGTCATAGGGTCTTAGGGTCAGGTCTTAGGGTCCTGGGATGGAGCCATGTGTGGGGTTCCCAGCTCAGCGAGGAGCCTGCTTCTCCTTTTCCTCCCTGCTCCTGTTCTCTCTCGCTATTTCTGTAAAGAAAGAAGAGAGAAGAAAAGAGAAGAAATTCTAAAACTACTTTATTTTATTTTTTGGATTGAACAAATAGGTGTACTGAAAACAATGGAAACCAGGTTTTTAGCAGATGGTGAAATGAGTTATAGATACGGAAAAGACAAATGCTAGAATGAACTCTGTCGTACTGGACTGAAATTGAAAGTATCAGTGTGAATTCATGGTTTCTAATGGATGGATGGATGGGTAGACAGATGTATAGACATGGGTTACATGTAAATATGTATATGCACTTATTATATACGGTGTGTATATGTATTTTTTTTCTTTCTTTTCTTTCTTTCTAGCTTTGACCTCCAAGAAGGCCTAAAAGTTATGATACTGAAGTAGCAAAGAGCACACACCTAGCACCAGGATCTAAACACCACTCTCCACTAGAAGGACCTAGGGTTCCTTGCTGGGCTGGCTGACTCCAGTACTGAAGCAGAGAAAGTACAAAAAGGCTGGACCATCACGCTGTGCCTGAAAGTAAGGAAATACTCAGAGTATGATGGTTAAGGAACCAGTTGGAAAGAGTATCCATTGACCAAATCTGGGAAAATCTGAACATCAAAATTAAAACTGTTTAGTAATAGTTTATAAACCACTGAATAAGTAATAAATGAGTAAATAAGGGAGCAAGTGCTGGAATACAACACAGAGAAACAGATCAATCTTGGTTAAGATATATTCCATGAAATAATTTGCTTGTACTCTCCAAAAATATCAAGGTCATGAAATAACAAGTAAGAATGAGGAATGGTTCCAAATTAAAAGAAGCCAAAGAGACAGGAAAACTAAATACTATCCATACAAAGAGAACTGGGACCCAGGTTGTGGAAAAATGCTATAAATGTCATTACTGGGACAACTGACAAAATTGAAAATCAGACTGTGGACTAGATATAAAATATATTGACTTTTATCACTGTACTAAGATTATGTAAGAAAATGCCCTTGCTCTTAGGAGATATATATTTAGATATTTAAGGATTAGTCTACAACAAAATTTCAAATAGTTCAAAAAACAATAGCATACAAAAGGAAGGAGCTAATGATAAAACCAGTGGAGCAAACAGTTAAACCCTGACAAATCTGGGTGAAGTATATATGTGGCAGTATTTATGCTAACCATGGAACTTTTCTCTAAGTTTGACATCATTCCAAAATAAAAAATTACTTAAAATTATCAATTTATTTAAAATAAAATCATAGCAAAAAATAAAATTTTTGTTTTTCAAGCAAAGAAAATCTTAACTCTCTTCTGTGTTTTGAATGAATCTCCCCCTGAAATGTCACATTTTCCAGGACAATTGAAGTAATTAAAGGGAGAGGAAGAAGAAGTGCTAGGAACAAAGATTATATGTGGAAGTAGTTGGAAAATATTTCCTAACTTTCCAAAAAACACTTCTGAATTTCTATACAATCATCGAATCAGTATCATTTTCCTCCTTGTGAAGAAATAAGTTTGTATCATAAAGTACAACTAATATCAACTTGATATTAGTTAGCTAATATCAACTTGGTATTAGTCAACTAATATCAACTTGATATATCAAGTTGATATTAGTTGACATACACGATTCATTCAAATGCAGAACTCTGTCTTCTTCAAAGCTCTCAACTGTCTCACAACCATGAGATCAAGCTCATCATAATTTTCATCTTTAAAGAACAAACTAAAGCAAAACCATATAGAGTTGCACATGCATCTCAGAGTCAGTAAAACAAAGCAAGCCAAGAACTGAAAATTCCAGAAGCCTGATCCAATTTCCACATCACAATTGCCTTGATTTGATTTTGTTTTTCATCAACACATTTCTGGATACCACATATGGCAAGAGAAATAGTAACAGGAAGCCCACTTTGCAAACATATTCATGGGAATTCGTTTTTACTCAAAGGAGATTAGAAAAACAATTCCAATGTTTTAACCAGAGATTTAAGCCTAATAGCACTCCAACAGCTGTTCCTTTAGCTGCTAGCAACTTCATTTGGTCAAACTACATGAAAGCTTTTGAACATAAATACAGTAAAGCTAAAACCAAAGACCATTTCCAAAGGGCAAATATAGTTTGTTTGGGCTTTTTTTGGCAAATATAGTTTTTTAAAAAAATGACATTTCTCTGTTTCAGTATTTTTCCTCCTCAGCATTCTTTCATTTAAAACTGTCACTGGTGGTGACAACCAAGACATGGTGACTGGAGGAGTATCTCTTCTGGGGGGAAAAAAAATCAGTTCACTAATGAAATGGCAAGTCATTAATTTATGCTATTCCAATAGCTACTCTGGTTCCATAAAAAAAAAAAAAAGTCTATTTTTGCTTTTGATTGTTTGCTGTTGTTTTTCATTTTCCAACCCAAGTTCAGTCACTGGCAGCAACTTCACTTTAACTACAGCTCCATATACAGTACGTTTGCAAGGCTGAGACATGCATTAAGTCCTGCCACAGTAGATTTATGCCAGCCATCACATCTCTAGGATGGATCATTCCCCAAAACCATTAGTAAGAATTAACAAGTAACTATGAAACATTAGGCGACAGTCACAAAGCAACAACAAACCTGTATTTCAAACCCCTGGGCCATCACATTTTTTGAAACCAAATAAATTCCTAGTTCTTTGATTCACAAGCTTTACCAGAAGTGATATTCATCTTTTGTAAAATGAATCAGAGTACATACTTTAAAACTTAAGTCTAACAGAAATAAAATGCATGCAGTCCAAACCAATGGAAAGAAAATAATGAAAAAAATAAATTTAATCCATATAATGGAGAGAAAGCAAAAAAGAAAAAAAAAGTAAATTGAGAACAGGGAAGAAAAATGTATAAGGAAAATGAATCTCAGTATAAAAGTCATCACAGTCAGTGTAACTGCTCTTCATAAAAATCACCAGCTAATGGTGCAACCACTCTGGAAAACAGCATGGAGGTTCCTCAAAAAGTTGAAAATAGAGCTACCTTATGACCCAGTAATTGCACTAGTGGGTATTTATCCTAAAGATACAAATGTAGTGATCCAAAGGGGCATGTGCACCCGAATGTTTATAGCAGCAATGTCCGCAATAGCCAAGTTATGGAAAGAACCTAGATGTCCATCAACAGATGAATGGATAAAGAAGAAGTGGTATATATATACAATGGAATACTGTGCAGCCATCAAAAGAAATGAAATCTTGCCATTTGCGACGACATGGATGGAACTAGAGGGTATTATGCTGAGCGAAATAAGTCAATCGGAGAAAGAGAACTATCATATGATCTCCCTGATATGAGGAAGTGGAGATACAACAGGGGTGGGGGTTAAGGGGGTAGGAAAAGAATAAATGAAACAAGATGGGATCGGGAGGGAGACAAACCAAGAGAGACTCTTAATGTCATAAAACAAACTGAAGGGGGTGGGGGGGAGGCATGTTGGGAGAAGGTAGTGGGGTTACATTATTTTTTATTTTTTACATTATTGTATTTTTATATTTTATATTACATAATAATTACATAATTTACATTACATAATAATTTACAGTATTTTTATATTTTACATTATATTTTACATTATTTTTATTTTATTATGTTTAAATTTTTAAAAAATCACCAGCTAAACATCAATATTCAGTCAGCTTTTTTTTTAATTCCAACAATGTTATTTAAAAGAAACACATCTAAAACACAATGATGTGGCCCTGCTATGGTTATTACTAAATGTTGGTGTTTCAAAGAAGATATTTGTCTATCTTTCTGACACCAACAGATACTTAACTGCTTTCATTTCTCTTAACCCCCGGGGGAAAAAGAAAGAGCACAAACAAGTTGACAGCATTCTCTAAAAAATGAGCCATAAAGAAATAAAACGTGATTTTTAAGAATGATCTGTTAAGGTACAATGCCTGAGGCTATTTTTTTTTTGTCACTTAACATGTAACTTCTTGCTTTTGATTAGACTATATCCTCCCCAAGAGGTTTATTAAGAAAGGATTTGGCCAAAGAACAGAAAGCGTATAATTTCACATGTGCTGCTATGAAATGTGGAAACATGTTCACTCTATGTGCTCATATGCCAAAAGAGAGGGCCAAATACTGAGTCTGTATCTGACTGAAAGTCACTAAAAACTAGAAGCCTAATCTATCCAATTCATCTTATAAAGAAAGAGTTGGAGGGTTCTGGTATTCAAATTTGCTTAATAACCATGAGAGGGACAAAGGCATAATAGTATTTCTATAAACCCCAGAATGCTAATGGTGACAGACTCAGATATTAAATTCATGGAAAGTTCTAGGATAAGAACACTTCCGTTTTTTGGAGCCAAATATTCTTCCCATACAGTTTCTTTGCATTTGTTCAATCATCTGACGTGATAAAGAAGTACAACCAATTGTTTTCCATTAATCAGCTTTGCAAATATCTGGACACCTAATATCACACATGCATTAACTCTTCCCTGCTCTAAGTTATATCATGCTTATTACTCTGGGCACACCAGGCCAGGCACACTGTAAAGTCATCTCATCATGGGAACTACATTCTCCCACACACAGCAACTGACAGAACCACTAGACAGAAAATTAACAGAGAAACAGAAGAACTAACAACACATAGACCAACAGATCTGACATTAAACATACCTAACACAAGAGCAGAATACACAGTTACCAAGTGTCCACATCACAACACCACAACAAATTTAAAAGAACTGAAATTATACCAAAGAGTATATTCTGACTATAACTGTATCAAGCTAGAAATCAACAACTAAAAAACGACAGGAAAATCATCTCATTCTAACTTTTCCAACTGTACTTTTGAGCGAAGTATTCTAACACATCTTACACTTAATGAAAAAGTGATACTCAAAGAAGTGGCTACCTATGCAAAGTCATAAGTATTTAAGTTTAAAGCCAAAATTTTCATTCAGGAATATATCTGACTCCCAGGTCTATATTTCCCATTATACTAAGTTACCTCTCAACAGAGCTTCCAGTCCAGTAGTTACCAAACTTTTGATCACACTTACCCTTATTAGAAAAAAAAACAACACCTATACATCAAATATATTTTTATTCATATATTATCATCTACTATGTAAGTCAATATACAAAGAAAAAGAGATTTTTTGGAAAGAGTCTTGTCTAAATAGGAATAGAAGTCCTAACATTTTCTTTATGTAACAGTGCTGCCCACAGATAACTCTTGAGGTTGAGCATTCCACCCAGAACCCAGCTCTCTTTTATCTACTCTTAAAATATTTCCTTCCCCACCTATACTTGTGCAGTTGGTTTTTCAATCTCAAACTACAGCAGTGCACATTTATCCTTGTTCCATTATGGTCCACTGCTCCATTCTGTGAAGATATCTTTCCATCCTGGGCCTGTCATTCATCATATGACTGTCACTCCTAGCTTCATGTGAGCTGCTACATCAACAGACCTGCCCTCAACAGCTTTATCCAAACAATGAAAATTTCCACAGCACAGGGATAAAAGACTTACTCCTTCAGCTGACCAAACTGGTATTCCCAACAACTTGGAACGTCTTTCAGTCACTTTCTAATTAAACTTGTTGTCCTTACAATCCATAATTCACCATTTTATTTAGAGGACATCATATAAGATTTTTTTCAAACACCCTGGGGAATTTAAGTGTGCTATATACCACTTTTCAGACAGTTCACCACTGGAAGAAACAGAATAAAATTGTCCAAACACTCCAGTTTACCTTGGAAAATGCTGAATGAGACTCAATCACTAAGTGGTTTTCTCAGGTCACCCCATCAGTCAGCTAAATTAGAACCTAGCTCAGGGCTGAAATCAACTGGATTAAACTTGGTTCTCTTCACTACATCACCAGTGGTCTAATAGAGAAAAAAGTGAAGCATTTACTGAGCATGGGTTGTTGTGCTCGCTTTAACAGCACATATACTGAGCATGGGTTGTGTGCCAAATATCCCACTCAATACTACAGACTTTCTAACCAAAACCGCCATCTCTTGGAAAAAAAAAAAAAAGTCCCTACAAGATCAGCTCTACAGTGGAAATAAGTGAGCAGGGAAGATATATATCAGCAGGGAACAGTGACCCACCCACAGGGGCTCAAAGGCACACAGCATGAGGAATGCAGTCGGCCAGAGATGCAGATGTAATGTTGCCAGATCCTCTGATTTCTGATTCCCAGATTTCTTCTGACATTTAAATATTTGCAATTATTTCCAATTAAAAACAGTCCTAGCCAAAAACAAAACACAACACAACAAAAGAAAAAAACGCATTCTGAATGGCAGACCCACTTAATGCATGCTGGACACTTTGCATATATATATTCCTTTATTAAGTTCTTACTACAAACATGGTTTTAATGGAAGGGGCATCTGTAAGTCAGAGCTTAAATAAAGTTTCTCACATAGCTAACAAGTGGTAGGGTCTTAATTCAATCCCATTTAATCAGTACCTCCATCATACTGTCTCATTTAGTCCTTGTAACCACCCTCAGGGTTACCATTATCCATGTTCACTGATTGGACAAAGTCAGCCACAGAGACTAGTAGACTGTGGCCTGAAGGCATATCAAAAATGCAGTTTTAGAAGATGGCGGAGAAGTAGCAGGCTGAGACGACGTCAGGCAGAAGATCACCTAGATAGCTTATCAAACCATTCCGAACACCTACAAATCCAACAGGAGATGGAAGAGAAGAAGACCAGCAATTCTAGAAACAGAAAATAGACCACTTTCTGAAAGGTAGGACCAGTGGAGAAGTGAATCCAAAGCGACGGGAAGATAGACCCTGGGGGGAGGGGCCGGCTCCCGGCAAGCGGCGGAGCAATGGAGCACAAAGTCAGAACTTTTAAAAGTCTGCTCCACGGAGGGACATCGCTCCAGAGGCTAAACCGGGGTGAAGACCTCGCGGGGACAGCGTGGCCTCAGGTCCCGCAGGGTAACAGAAGGATCGGGGCTGTCTGAATGTCGCAGAGCTCACAGGTATTAGAGCCGGGAAGCCGGCTACAGAGACAGAGCCGAGGAATGAGCTCTCAACTTGGGGATACCTTGAACTGTAATCTGTGACACAGGCTGGTGCTCTGTGCATGGGGTCCCCACAAGATCCGGGGAAACTCCGACCTGGAAGAACTCAGGGATCTGCGGGGTTCAGAGACTCCAGGCGGGGCTCTGTGCCAGAGACAGAGATGGTTGGTCACAGGCTGGGTGAGCTCGGAGCACAGCCAGAGGCCAGTGAGATGGGAGTGATTGCGCTTTTCTGTGAAGGTGCACTTAAGAGTGGGGCCCCAAGCTCTTGGCTCCTCCCAGCCGGATAATGGGAGGCCACCATTTTCATTCCCTTCCTCCAGAACTCTACAGAAAGCATTCAGGGAACAAAAGCTCCAGAAAGTGAACCTGAGCGGATTACTTAGCCAGCCCCTGGTAAGGGCAGTGCAATTCTGCCTGGGGCAGAGACACTTGAAAATCACTACAATAGGCCCCTCCCCACAGAAGATCAACAAGAAATCCAGCCAAGACCAAGCTCACTTACCAAGGAGAACAGCAGAATTCCAGAGGAGGAGAAAAAAGAAAGTAATTCATGGCTTTCCCCCCATGAATCTTTCGTCTTGCAAAGTTCATTAATTTTTTTTAAATTTATTTTTCTCTTCTGCTAATTTTTTTTAACTTTTACCCTTTCCTCTTTTAATGTTTTTAAACTAGTTTCTCTTAATACCTTTCTTAAAAAAAATCTTTTTTGAACCTTCATTATTATAGTCATATTTTATCCTTCATTGTATCTAACTTTATTCATTGTATACACATAGGGTTTCTTCTTCTAAAAAATCTGGGGTACAACTTCTTCTAATAGATCAAAATACACCCTAAATCTAGCACCGGGCTTGATCTAGTCTCCAGCCCAAGGAAGTTCTCTCCACTTTCTTTTTTTTTTGTTCTCCCAACCAACTTTTCTTATCAACTCCTTTGTTAGAAATTCAAAAAAAATTTATTTTCATCTTTATAGTCATATTCCAACCCTTCATTGTGTTTACCCCTTTATAGGTTTTTCATTCTTTAAAATTTTGGGAGGTAGTTTCTTCTACGAGACCAAAATACTCCCAAAATTAAGTGGGTGACCCTGTTCTAGTCACCAGTCTAATATATATATTATTTTCCTTTTTTATATTTTTTCTTTGTGACATTAATTTTTTTTCTCTTTTCTGAACTTCTTTTTACCCCCTTTCTCACCCACCCCCCACGATTTGGTGTCTCTTCTGATTTGGTTAAAGCACATTTTCCTGGGGTCTTTGCGACCCTTTTAGTATTTCATTTGCTCCTTCATATATTTTTATCTGGACAAAATGACAAGGCAGAAACACTCACCACACACACAAAAAAGAACAAGAGGCAGTACCGAAGGCTAGGGACATAATCAATACAGACATTGGTAATATATCAGATCTGGGATTCAGGACAACGATTCTCAAGGTTCTAGCCGGGCTCGAAAAAGGCATGGAAGATATTAGAGAAACCCTGTCCGGAGAAATAAAAGCCCTTTCTGGAGAAATAAAAGAACTAAAATCTAATCAAGTTGAAATTTAAAAAGCTATTAATGAGGTGCAATAAAAAATGGAGGCTCTTACTGCTAGGATAAATGAGGCAGAAGGAAAAATTAGTGATATAGAAGACCAAATGACAGAGAATAAAGAAGCTGACCAAAAGCAAGACAAACAACTACTGGACCACGAGGGGAGAATTCGAGAGATAAGTGATACCATAAGACGAAACAACATTAGAAAAATTGGGATTCCAGAAGAAGAAGAAAGAGAAATAGGAGCAGAAGGTATATTGGAGAGAATTACTGTAGAGAATTTCCCTAATATGGCAAAGGGAACAAGCATCAAAATCTAGGAGGTGCAGAGAATCCCTCTCAAAATCAGTAAGAATAGGTCCACACCCCATCATCTAATAGTAAAATTTACAAGTCTTAGCAACAAAGAGAAAATCCTGAAAGCAGCCCGGGACAAGAAGTCTGTAACATACAATGGTAAAAATATTAGATTGGCAGCAGACTTATCCACAGAGACCTGGCAGGCCAGAAAGAACTGGCATGATATATTCAGAGCCCTAAATGAGAAAAGCATGCAGCCAAGAATACTTTATCCAGCTAGGTTATCATTGAAAATAGAAGGAGAGATAAAAAGCTTCCAGGACAAACAAAAACTGAAAGAATTTGCAAACACCAAACCAGCTCTACAGGAAATATTGAAAGGGGTCCCCTAGGAAAGAGAGACCCTAAAAGTAGTAGATCAGAAAGGAACAGAGACAATATACAGTAACAATCACCTTACAGGCAATACAATGGCACTAAATTCATATCTCTCAATAGTTACCCTGAATGTAAATGGGCTAAATGCCCCAATCAAAAGGCACAAGGTTTCAGAATGGATAAAAAAACAAAACCCATCAATATGCTGCCTACAAGAAACTCATTTTAGAACCGAAGACACCTCCAGATTGAAAGTGAGGGGGTGGAAAACAATTTACCATGCTAATGGACATCAGAAGAAAGTTGGGGTGGCAATCCTTATATCGGATCAATTAGATTTTAAGCCAAAGACTATGATAAGAGATGAGGAAGGACATTATATCATACTCAAAGGGTCTGTCCAACAAGAAGATCTAACAATTTTAAATATCTATGCTGCTAACATGGGAGCAGCCAACTATATAAACCAATTAATAACAAAATCAAAGAAACACATTGACAAAAGTACAATAATAGTAGGAGACTTTAACACTCCCCTTACTGAAATGGACAGATATCCAAGCAAAAGATCAACAAGGAAATAAAGGTCTTAAATAAAACACTGGAGCAGATGGACATCACAGATACATTCAGAACATTCCATCCCAAAGCAACAAAATACACATTCTTCTCTAGTGCCCATGGAACATTCTCCAGTATAGATCACATCCTGGATCATAAATCAGGTCTCAACCGATATCAAAAGTTTGGGATCATTCCCTGCATATTTTCAGACCACAATGCTCTGAAGCTAGAACTCAATCACAAGAGGAAATTTGGAAAAAACCCAAATACATGGAGACTCAACAGCATCCTTCTAAAGAATGAATGGGTCAACCAGGAAATTAAAGAAGAATTGAAAAAAACCATGGAAACAAATGATAATGAAAACACAATGGTCCAAAATCTGTGGGACACAGCAAAGGCAGTCCTGAGAGGAAAATATATACCTATACAAGCCTTTCTCAAGAAACAAGGAAGGTCTCAAATACACAACCTAACCCTACACCCAAAGGAGCTGGAGAAAGAACAACAAAGAAAGCCTAAACCCAGCAGGAGAAGAGAAATAATAAAGATCAAAGCAGAAATCAATGAAATAGAAACCCAAAAAACAACAGAACAAATCAACAAAACTAGGAGCTGGTTCTTTGAAAGAATTAATAAGATTGATACACCCCTGGCCAGACTTATCAAAAAGAAAAGAAAAAGGACCCAAATAAATAAAAGCATGAATGAAAGAGGAGAGATCACAACCAACACCAAAGAAATACAAACAATTATAAGAACATATTATGAGCAACTCTACACCAACAAATTTGATAATCTGGAAGAAATGGATGCTTTCCTAGAGACATATCAACTGCCAAAACTGAACCAGGAAGAAATAGAAAACATGAACAGACCCATAACCAGTAAGGAGATTGAAACAGTCATCAAAAATCTCCAAAAAAAGCCCAGGGCCAGATGGCTTCCCAGGGGAATTCATTCTATCAAACATTTAAAGAAGAATTAATTCCTATTCTCCTGAAACTGTTCTAAAAAATAGAAATGGAAGGAAAACTTCCAAACTCATTTTATGAGGCCAGCATCACCTTGATCCCCAAATCAGACAAGGATCCCAACAAAAAAGAGAATTACAGACCAATATCCTTGATGAACACAGATGTGAAAATTCTCACCAAAATACTAGCCAACAGGATCCAACAGTACATTAAAAGGATTATTCACCACAACCAAGTGGGATTTACTCCAGGGCTGCAAGGTTGGTTCAACATCCGCAAATCAATCAATGTGATACAACACATTAATAAAAGAAAGAACAGGAACAATATGATACTCTCAATAGATGCTGAAAAAGCATTTGACAAAGTATAGCATCCCTTCCCAATCAAAACTCTTCAAAGTGTAGGGATAGAAGGCACATACCTCAATATTATCAAAGCCATCTATGAAAAACCCACCGCAAATATCATTCTCAATGGAGAAAAATTGAGAGCTTTTCTCCTAAGGTCAGGAACACGGCAGGGATGTCTGTTATCACCACTGCTATTCAACTAGTACTAGAAGTCCTAGCCTCAGCAATCAGACAACAAAAAGAGATTAAAGGCATCCAAATCGGCAAAGAAGTCAAACTATCACTCTTTGTAGATGATATGATACTATATGTGGAAAACCCAAAAGGCTCCACTCCAAAACTGCTAGAGCTTGTACAGGAATTCAGTAAAGTGTCAGGATATAAAATCAATGCACAGAAATCAGTTGCATTTCTTACACCAACAAGACAGAAGAAAGAGAAATTAAGGAGTCAATCCCATTTACAATTACACCCCAAACCATAAGATACCTAGGAATAAACCTATCCAAAGAGGCAAAGAATCTATACTCAGAAAACTATAAAGTACTCATGAAAGAAATTGAGGAAGACACAAAGAAATGGAAAAATGTTCCATGCTCATGGATTGGAAGAACAAATATTGTAAATGAAATGTCTATGCTACCTAAAGCTATCCACACATTTAATGCAATGCCTATCAAAATCCCAACCAATTTTTTCAAAGAAATGGAACAAATAATCCTAAAATTTATATGAAACCAGAAAAGACCTCAAATAGCCAAAGGAACCTTGAAAAAGAAAGCCAAAGTTGGTGGCATCACAATTCCAGACTTCAAGCTCTATTACAAAGCTGTCATCATCAAGACAGTATGGTACTGGCACAAAAACAGACAAATAGATCAATGGAACAGAATAGAGAGCCCAGAAATAGACCCTCAACTCTATGGTCAACTAATCTTTGACAAAGCAGGAAAGAATGTCCAATGGAAAAAAGACAGCCTCTTCAACAAAGGGTGTTGGGAAAACTGGACAGCCACATGCAGAAGAATGAAATTGAACCATTTCATTACACCACACATGAAAATAGACTCAAAATGGATGAAGGACCTCAACGTGAAAAAGGAATCCATCAAAATCCTTGAGGAGAACACAGACAGCAACCTCTTCGACCTCAGCTGCAGCAACTTCTTCCTAGGAACAACGCCAAAGGCAAGGGAACCAAGGGCAAAAATGAACTATTGGGACTTCATCAAGATCAAAAGCTTTAGCACAGCAAAGGAAACAGTCAACAAAACCGAAAGACAACTGACAGAGTGGGAGAAGATATTTGCAAACGACATATCAGATAAAGGGCTAGTATCCAAAATCTACAAAAAGCTTAGCAAACTCAACACCCAAAGAACAAATAATCCAATCAAGTAATAGACAGAGGACATGAACAGACATTTCTGCAAAGACATCCAGATGGCCAACAGACACATGAAAATGTGCTCCACATCACTGGGCATCAGGGAAATACAAATCAAAACCACAATGAGATACCACCTCACACCAGTCAGAATGGCTAAAATGAACAAGTCAGGAAATGACAGATGCTGGCGAGGATGTGGAGAAAGGGGAACCCTCCTATACTGTTGGTGGGAATGCAAGCTGGTGCAACCATTCTGGAAAAGAGCATGGAGGTTCCTCAAAAAGTTGAAAATAGGGCTACCTTACGACCCAGCAATTGCACTA